>JABUQX010086392.1:7500-20000 GCA_015478945.1 Trachelipus rathkii
AAAAAAAAAAAAACTACAAATAGCACAGCGAAAAAGAAATAAATTAATTTGGAATTTTCTGGTAAATTTCACATAAGAAAAGTAAAAAAAATAATAATAAAAAAAAAAAATTTTTATTGTTTAATATTTATGTAATATGATTAGAAGGCCTATTTAGAGACCTTTTATTGGTTTCTCGATTTAAAATAAATAGACTTTGTATCAAACTTTACTCCGTTTTTAATGTAGGGGGCTCGAGCCGCGGGGAACATAGGGGAGGACGTTTTCCATACCCGGTAGGGGGGGGAGGGGGGAAGGAACCCCCGCGACACCAAATACCAAAGAGCGGGGTTCCGGGGAGGACCCTCCCGAGGGGGTGGATTAGTCCTACCGTAGTTCCCCGGAAGGCCGAGAGAGCCCCGACTCCTGCATCGGTGCGGTATACCCTTGGGGTATTCTATAGTTTAGAAAAAAAAGCAAAAATATTAGGAAAGTCTATTTATTTTAACGAGTAACCAATTAAAAGGTCTCTAAATAGTCTCTCTAATCATATTACTTTTTCAATCAATAATTTTTATTTTTTTTCGCCGGGCCACATATTTTCATTTGTGAAATCTTTACCAGGATTGCCAAAAATGCACCAAGGTGGCCGTAGCATTGTAGTTTTTGAAATATAATTTTTTTTTTTTATTTTTACATTTCCAGGAGACAGCATTGGACCAGCATTCCAGCAATGTATTCCGTTTTGCTGTAGCATTAATAGCATTAATAGTTTTTAGGATACATATGACGGACAATGAAAACGCTGCCATATATATATAATTTATTATATTATATATTATATATATTAATAATTATATATATATATATATATATATATATATATATAATATATATTATATATATATTATATATATTATATATAATAATATTAGAGCTAATACATTTGATCGTATACAATATAAACACACCTTTGTATATTTATATGTTATCTATTATATATTAATATATATATTATATATTATATATATATTATTATTATTAATATTAATGATATTATATAGATATATATAATATTATATATATATATATATATCATAAAATAATTAATCTTCCTCTTTAGTGAGTCAACAATGTTATGGCATGGACCCTTCTTACGAAGCATGTATAAATTATTTCCACTCGCCTATAAATTTGTTTTTAAATTTTCGCCACAAAAAGCAGCTGAAGTCAATTGAGGCACTTTCTTATCCGCAGAAACACTCAGATTGAAATCATAAACAAAATTAGTCTTACATGAAATTGTCCAATTATTGTAATGAACATTTTTCATTTTTTATTTTATGTTTTTTTTTTTTGTATATTTTTTTTATTATTTTAAAAAAAAAAAAAAAGCGGAAAAAAAACTTACATAATAAAAAAAAAACGTTTTAAAAATGACGTAAAAAAAGAAGTTGGCTTTCAACGGTGAAACATCGAAACTCTGTTTTATTAATTTTAGCAAACGAAGTTTTCGTGCTTTGTTGAGAGAAGAGATAATTTGATTGTAAAGGTAAGGAACAGACTTCGCTTTGTGGGCGCACTTTAACTTGAAAATACGTTATGGAGAATTAAAACTAATAACTTTTAGATGAGTCACATTCCCAGCCAAGGGGATTTATAATATATATATATTATATATATATAATATATTATATATATTATATATATATATATATATAATATATATATATATAATATTTATATTATATATATATATAAATTATATTATATATATATATATATATATATATATATAAATATATAATATAAATATATATTATAATCTATGTAAATATATTTGTTATAATTTATATATATAATAAATATATATATATATATATATATATATATATATATATATATATATATATATATATATATATATATAATTATATACTACTAGTGTCACTAAAGACACTTCAGCAACGTCATGGTTATAGACTTGTCGACAACTAGTAGCCTTAATTGCCAACGTGAATACACCGGATTCAACTGGATTGGTTGAGTCAGTTTTGAGTTATTGCACTCAGAGTGCTGGTGTTTGTAGTCTCGCGGTAACGTTGACAATTCAAGGAAATACTGAGCAAAGGTACGCCATCAAATTTTGAGCTAAACTCGGCAAATCCGCCACCAAAACATTGCGTTCGCTACGAGAAGAGTTCGGTGCCACTACAATATCGAGAACCATCCGCAAAGCACAAAGCTTTTAAAGAGGGTCGAAGAGATGTCAAAGACGAACATCGATCTGGACGGTCAATCTCGACATCATCTGAGAACAGTGTGGAATTGGTACGAGTTGTGATGGCAAAAGATCGCCGTTTAAGTGGTCGGATGATTGCAGAGGAAATGAGCTTGGATAAAATCTTGGTGCCCAGATTTTTAACAACCCACCTACACATGACGAAGATTTGCGCAAAACTGGTACCCAAACACTTGACCTTGGAACAAATAAAGATCGATCGAACTGGTTTCGAATCTGTCAGGATGTACTGGAACGTCTAAGATTGGAGCCAAATTTCCTTGACAAAGTCATAACAGGAGATGAAGCATGGGTTCTCGAGTACGATCCAGAGACAAAACGAAAGCCAGGAGTGACAAACGAAAAAATTCTCCTCGTACGAAGAAAGCACATCTGAGCTATGGGTTGTCAAAGGGGGGTAACCTACGTTTGTGTGGTCATCCCTGTAGCTTAATTATCCGACCAGTCGACCACTTGGATGGGTTATTGCCGTGCGCCCACAAATTGAATCATTTTTGGGATAGTCCTAGGAATGACAGTTAATACCTGTCGTGTTACATGAACACATTTCTACCAATCGACTTTCGTCAGACTGGTCCTCTACATCTGATTTCCTCGAAAACGCTATTTGCAGACGGGGACTGGGTGCTTCACCAACTGAGAGATAGCTTGCCAGCCCACATAGCGCATCACGCACTAATTTACCGATAGTATTCTATGTTCAAAAGAAGAATCATTTTCAAAACTTACAATTCCAATATCCCTACATTACGTCCAGAATTTCAGTATGTCCCTTCTTTCCAGGATTTTGGCTTCTATGTTCTCCTCGCCAAATTAAAAATCGCAGTTGAACAGGGCCATACGTATTTATTGGATGTAGTAGATATCATTACAGAGGGCTGTGCCGCCGACTTCAACATCCTCACGGATCTGACTTCCAGCCTCCACATATGTATTTACGCTAACAAATATTAATGAGGGGTAAAATGATGAGTCGACTGTGTAACCTAAGCTACAGTCCCGTGTATACTACGCCTGACTAGGGAATAACTATGTAACATATGGCACCACTGTCTTTCTTAGATCAATGGTTAATTCAGAACCAGTCCAAGCTCACACTTACTATATGTGGGGAATCTCGCCTTCGTGGTATTTGCGATTCCTACTATCTCACCGCTGATATGTATATCATAATCTCGAAGATTTGATTTAGAGTAAACATTAATTTCATAAAACATTAACTCAATGGATTCCTATATGAATCCGCAACGGAAGGAGGTCCTATCACTGAGTGACATCAACACTGATGTCGATATTGTTCGGAAAAGCAATTGTTTTCGATTAATTGGTGCTCGTCGCTACGTCGATGCCCAAAATATATAAATAATATTTTTCATATTCACGTTCCGGCTTGTTTTTGCCAAAAGAAGTTTGGTGGTTGTTTTTGTGTGTGTCCATTCGAGAGGACGCGGGATATTTTATTCTTCCCGCTCTTTCATTTATCCATTGCCCCTTTGATTTTTATTACTTAATTAATCCTATACACATTTGTGTGTCTGGCAGTGTTTTAAAACTTGTTTTTGGTTTAACTCCGACGCAACCTTCATGACTCCGGATAAACAACAAAGTAGAGGTTTTTCAATAGATTATACTTAAAGACAATCGGAAATAACACTTTTTTTTTTTTTTTAAATACCTTACTACTTATCGTCATATTTTGGAAATGATTTTTCGCGACGAGTTCTTTTATACTATATGTTGTGGTTTCTATACCATCAAAATTTCCGATCAAATGTGTGTTTTTTTTTTTCTTTGTGTGTTTTTTAATTTTCAATATAAAGGATAGAACGATTCCTTTTTGGTGTGTTTTGGGCCCTCTCAATACAAATACATAAATTAGAACAACAAAAACCACAAAATCCTAAAACGTTTAAACAATAAATACAAAATAAAAAATTTAAAGAAACCCGGTTTGTCATCTCGGGAGGTCATGCGTATGCTTCTCAGATAAAAAAAAAAATAGTTGGATACTGGTTCTGCACATAGCTCCCACTTTCCGCTGCTAGCGAGAGGGAGACAATATACTTTTTTCGTACCACTTGATAGCTGTCGCACGTTCTGGGTGGATTACTAATTTCAAAAATGCAAAAATGTTATCACATTCTGTGTAATAATTATAATTACTCACGCTTGTTTTATGAAATTCAGTAGCATTTTTATTCTCAATGTAGAACCCATGGGTCCATTGTCATAACGTCTTTGTTGATTGTGGGTCCTGGTCAATAAAGGTTAGAAACCTTTGGTCGAAACTCTAAAACACAGATATTTAAGAAATTTGCCTGGGTTTAACTCAACCGAGTCTCAATACTCTTAAGGCGTCCTAGTCAGTATTGTTATCAACTTTGCTTAAAAATGTCCAATTACATATACTTTAAATGGCTAAAATAAAAAATATTGTAACGCCAAACATATCTGTATGGCGATTATTTGGGAGGCAACCTCAACGGCTCGCAATCTACTCTGCAATTGAATCAACATTATACAACACCACAGAATTGCTTAAAATGGGTCTAAAATAAAATTTCCTAATAAAACCTAAGTTCCTGTCTGTATGGATTATAGGCAACTAAACGGTGAATATGCAATTGAAAATTATAAACACAGAATATTTTACAAATGGCTATTACATTTATAATTTTTATAACACTAGGGCAATTTCTCACATTTGATATCTTTTTCTTTTTTTTTTTTTTTTTTTTATGTGACACAACTTAAACGCATGATATACAACAGAAAATTCTTATATAAATAGGAGGAAAAAGGATACCCAATCAGCGCGCCATACTTTTATAATTTTGCAATCTCTATTTTCATATGATAAGTTAAATAAACTCTCTTTTAGTCGGCTCAAGAGGCGTGCTGTTCATCTAATTTTTGTGACGCGGGCAAGCTAACTATATATATATATACTTAATATCATTAACATAATATAATATATTACTATATTAATATATTATATATATATATAATATATATTATCTCTATATCTAATCTATCTGAAGAGCTATATTATCTATTATATATATATATTTATGTACTTAAGTATCTTATATCTATCTATATCTATTATATATATATATATATTATTATATATATATTTAAATATTATCTATATTTTTTATTATATATGTATATATATCATATATAATTTTTATATTATTATATTATATTATATATATTATATACATATATTATATGTATTATATATTTATATTATATCTATATATATATTATATATATTAATAATATATTATTATCATCATCTATTATATAACTTTATTAATATATAATATAATATATATTATATATAACTCATATTACTTATTATATATATTAATATATATAATTATCTCATCTATATATATATGTTATAATTTTATATATATTATCTATATCTATTATTTTATATTATATATAATTTAATATATATATACATTTATATCATTTACTATATATATATCTATATTATATTTTCTATAATATATTCTATATAATATGGTATCTATTCTTTTCTCTATCTATCTATCTATCATATATATTTATATATATATATATATATATATTATTCTATTAATATATAATATATATATATATATTTACTTTATTATATATTCTATTTATCTACTATATTCTCTTATATAAAATTATACTATATATATATCTATTATTATATTTATATATATATATATAATTATATCTATATTATATTATATATATAATATTATATATATATATTATAATATATTAATATATACTTATAATATCTATATATATATATATATATATTTATATATATTATTACTTAGTATTACACTTAATTAATATATTACTATTATTTATATATATATATTAGTGTATAATATTATTATAATATATATATATCTATTCATACTATAATTACTATATATATATAATTCTAATATATATAATATCTATATATAATTCATCTATATACTTATACTATACTATATATTATACTATTATATAATCTATATATATATCATATATATATATATATACTATATAATATATTTATTACTATATATATGTATATTATTATATAATGATATATATATTATATATATATTTATTATATATATTTTATTTATATATATATATATATTATATATATATATATATATATATATATATAATATATATCTTATATATTGTATCTTATAATAATACTAAACGGTAAACTTCTAATAAAATATAATATAAATTTATTAATTTCATAATTTAATTAAATATATATATATATATACTATAATAATATATATAAGTAATATAATATAGTAATAATATTATAATATATATATATATATATATATCTATATTTATATTATATATAATTATATTATTATCATCTATTGGGTTAATTTCTCTTTCTATTTATATTTATATTATTACTTATTTATTAATATATATAATATATATATATATATATTAATATATTATTTATATATATTATATCTATATATTATCTATTATAATATATATATATAATATATTATATATATATTTATCTATATATATATATATATTATTATTTCATATATATATAAATATAATATATATTTATAATATTATTAATTAATATTTAACTATTTTATATATTCCTTATTAATATTTCTATTTTCTTATCATATTTTTAATATATATACATTTTAATTAATTATATTATATATATTATATATGATATTAAATATTAATAATATATATATATATATAATAATATTATTATATATAATATATTATATATAATATTATTAATATCTATCTATTAATATTATAATAATATATATATTATATATATAATCTATATATATATAATTCTATTAATTATATAATATATCATATATAATATATATATATATTAATTAATATATATATATATATATATATATATGATTATATATATATATACTTATATAATTAATATATATATTTAATTATAATATATATATAAATATATTATCCTTATATAATAATTATATAATATTTAAATATATAATATATATATTCTATATATTATCTATTATATATATATATATATATATAATATATATATATTATATATATTTAATATATTATATATGTTTAATATATATTACTTTATATATATATATAATATATATATATTTTATACTTATATAATCTATATTATTCTATATAAATATATATAATCTAATATTATTTCTATATTATATTTATATATAATAATTCATTATCATATTATAACTAATTACTTATATTATCTATTATAATTAACTTATATTTATATATATTATCTCTAATCTATTATATATATTATATATTATATATATTTACTATTATTAATATATATTCTATATTAGTATATATAATATTTTTTATTTTTTATTTATACTAATTATATTATATAATTATATATACTTATATATATATATTAATATTATTACTTACTTTATCTATATATTTATTAATATATATAATTATATATATTGATATAAAATATCTATATATATACATTAATTCTATATATTATATATATATTATTATATATATTATATTATATCTATTATAATAATATTATTTCATAATATTATATATATATATATATACTATATACTATATATACTTAATCTATATATATATCTTTAAATTATATATATTTATATAATTATATAATACTATATATATATTATATATTATATCTATTATATTATCTTATATATATAATTATTATACTATATATATATATATATTGATATATATATAATATATATATTTATAATCATATATATATAAGTATATATATATATCTCTATATATATATTATAAATATCTATATATATATTATATTAATTAATTAATATATATATATTATATATTAATATATATATATTAATATAATATATTATAAATTTACTATATATAATATATTATATATATATAAATATTATATATATTATATATATTATATAATAATATTAATATAATATAATATATTATATATATATATATTATATATATTATATATATTATATAATATATATATATATATTAATATATATTATTATATATATATTAAATATATATATATAAATTATATATATATATTTTAATATATATATATATATATTAAACTATAATATATAATATAATATATATATTATAATATAAATATAGTATATATTAATATATTATATATATATATTATATATATATATATATATATAATATTATATATATATGAATATATATATATATATATCTATATAATATATAATTTAATATATTAATATAATATATATATATATATTATATATATATATATATATAGATATATATATATTATTATATATATATATATTTAATTAATATATAATTATATATATATATATATTATTATATATATATATATTATATAATATTTATATATAATTAATATATCTATATAATAAATACTATATATATAATAAATATATACTTATATTATTAATATATATATTATTATAATATAATATATATTATAAATATATATATTAAATATATAATATATATTATAATATATATAATATCTAATATTATATAATATGATAAATAATAAAATATTAACTATCCATAAATCATGAACACCAATAGCGATTAAACTTTTATATATATACAGACTGAGGGGTAACGCAAGGACTTGTCGCTTATATTTAAAATTTATTTACGAACTTTTACTTTACACTAAACTAAATTTTTTCGCGTATGCGCAAAATAGAGAAAATGTGTCCGTTTAGCAACCGTTTGGGTATAGTGATAGAACAATTTAGGCATCTTATTTACAGAGGAACATAGATTTAATTATAGATAAAATTAAATTTCATAACTCTAAAAAATATTAAAAGAAATACATGAATCATCAGTTGCCAGTTGTATTAGGGTAAGCAGCACTTACTTAGCATACCCTTAATGACCGCCTCTGATTAACACCTATTGCGGCAGGCGCTAATAAAGACTAACGTTTTCATATTCATATGCCTTGTAGATTAAATCCGAAAAAGTAACATTTTTAAAATAAAAAATTATAGTTTATTTGAAAAAAAGACAGGAGTTTAAAACAAATTAAGTCAAAAGTCATACAGTCAATTACGTTCAAGTTAAGTTTAAGTTAATTTTAAGTTAAGGTTATATAAAATAATTACAAAAATGTTTTAACTAGAAAAGGTTCTTAAATATTTAAACCTTCTCAAGGGGGAAAAAAAACATTTATACATTTATTCAACAGTAAAAATTTATTTCCCTAAAAGAATGTTTTTAACTTATTCATCTATAACGTCCTTTACAATTTTTAGTACCTTTTTTCAAGTACCATTTTTTTTATACATTTTTAAGTTACATTTTCTAAACATCTTAAGTTAACCATAAATAATTTAAAAAAATTTTTTATTAAAAATGTAAACTTATCTATTTACTCAAACTTGCCTTTTACAATATACTATATTATATATATTATATATAATATATATATATATATATATATATATTATATATATACTATAATATTATATGATATATATAATCATGATATATAAATATAATTTCATATATAATATATATTTATATATATATTTATTTTCAAAAATGCATATAAATAAATAACATAATATTTCTTGTATATATATAATATATATTATATATATATATATATTATAATATATATATATATATACTATAATTAATTATAATATATATATATATAAATATATAATATAATATTATAATATTATTATAATAGTATATATATTATATATCTACTATATATATTTATTCAATAATATAATATAAAATATCAACTAAATCAATCGGTAGTAGATAGTAAGAAAAATAATAAGTACGATATTACTATTATATATAATATATATATATATATATATATATATATTATACTATATATAATAATATAATATTAATATATATATAATATATATATATAATTATATTATATTAATTATATATATATATATATATTAATATATATATATATATAATATTAATATATATATATATAAATATATATATATATATATATTAATCTATTAAGTATATATATAATATATATTATTATACTTATATATACAAGCATTATTGTGGCTATTATCACAATAGAATTTTTTGAAAAAACTAAATTATAATGATTAATAATATTATATTAAATATATACAGTGGGCGTATCCACTATTATTATATTCTAGAGGGGAGGGCCAAACAAATAAATATCTAGCATACTTATTATATATTCTATATATAATATATTATATATAATATTAAATATTTATAATATTAATATATATATATATTAATATATATAATATATTATTATAATATATATTAAATATTAATTATATATCTATATATTATATATATAATATTATAATATATATAATATATATAAAGTGGATAGGACAAAATATGAATTCCTTAAGAAAAAATTGGGAGAAGATTTTAATAATGAATTAATCAAAATCATACTAAATTATTAAATTTAAATTCGCCTGATCAATTAGAGAGTAGGAGCGAGTCATGAGATGACATTCTATACAAATATTTTATATTTCTAATATATATTTTCGTATGTATGTGTAGAAGGAGGGCAAGGTCCATAAGTCTTTACACGAGGCCCTCCATGTATTTTTAAGCTCTCGAAGTATCATGGATTTATTATCTAGTTCATTGAGCATAAGATATCTCTTTAAATGTTAGATATAAACTTTCTTTGCTCTAAACTCTTAAATTGAAAAGGAAATTGTATCTTATAAAACAAATACGTACATCAAAAAAAAAAGGTAGCTTGAAAAAGGTACTATGTACAATTTGTAGACGGTAAAAGTCGATGAATTAGTAGTTAAAAACATGTCTTTTAGTGAAATACCATTTTTATTTATCTGTTGAAAAATGTATCAGAATGTTTTCTGTTTTTCCCTTGAGAAGGTTAAATATTTCAGAATTCTAGTTTAAAACATAATGTTTTTGTAATTATTATAAACCTACAACTTAAATTGAAACTTAACTTACTTACGTAATTATTTGTAAACTTTGACTTAATTTGTTTTGTTGATAAAATTGAACTACGTCTTTTTCCCCCGCCCCCCTATAATTTTATTTTAAAATTTACTTTTATCGATAATAAAATTCTACAGCAATGAATATGAAACGTTAGTCTTATTTTAGCTGCTGGCGGTAATAGGGTTAATAATTCAAGGCGGTCCATTATAGGGTATTGCTAGTAAGCTGCTGCTTGAGAACAAAATAATGCATACAGGAAAATGCTAAAAACATATAGACATTTGTTGAACTATGTTTTTAAGAATGCAAAAAATTCTAAAGAATCTTTTATAGCTCCTTACTATTTTTTCCACTATATATATATAAGATGCCTAAAATGTGTTCTCACCCCAACGGTTGCTAAACGACAACTTTGCGTCGCTTATTTTTTTGTCCGTCTTATACAGCGATATAAAAATATAGTTATTGGATGAAAAAGAAGTTTCGTAAAGATGATTAAAATATAAGCGACAAGCTTCTTGGTTATCCCTCAGTCTGATTTATAAGTTTAATCGCTATTGGTGTTCGTTGGTGTTATTTTTTTGTATCATATATATAGATATATATCACTATATATATATATGGGCTTGTTAGGTGTATTATTATACTATTATAATATATTATATATATTTCAAATATACCTAATTCCACATAATATAAATATCTACTATTTATTAACTATATGATATATATGCTTATATATATATATATGTTAACTAATATATCTATTTAAAATTATTGGAGTATAGCTTATTCGGTAAAGATAATAATATAATAATATATGATAAATATAATATATATATTAGCTATAATATATATATATATATAATAATAATATATAGGCAAGTAATATATATATATATATATATATATATATATATATTATAATATATATTTATATCTATATAATTAAATATACAATATATAATATAAGGATATATCATATATAGTATATAAAATATATTTCATAAAAAGATAACTATATATCTATTTATACTCCTAATGTATAGCTTTATGAGAATAATTTTATATAATATATATTAATAAAAAATAATTTAAGCTGAGATATTTAAATTTTATATATATAATAATATTACAAAAAATA
>JABUQX010086392.1:22500-35000 GCA_015478945.1 Trachelipus rathkii
GTATAATTATATATTATAAATTTATCGCTATTGGATATATTATAGTATATATATATTATATATATATATATATATATAGCTGCCCCGCCCAACAAATGAAACAGCACGGCCTGCAGGCATACATGGAATTTCTATTGAAATGAGCATGAATTAAGAATATGTCATTGTATACCTTTTTTTTTTATATAGAATTTTCATTGCATATTCATCGTTTAGTTGCCTAAAATCATTGAAATACACAAATATACACCTTTTATTTAATGCATATCAGGTTTTTTTTTTTTGGGGGGGGGGAGAGGGACACTCAAAATTAACCATTCATATAAGGGCCCATATGTCAAACTGTCGGGTATTTTGAAAAATATTTGGTTTATAATTTTTACCTAATCTGAAAATTTCATAAAAATCCAATGAATAGTTTAAAAAATTTAGATAAAATTTTCAATTTCAATAATTTCCCCCGAGTTTTTTCTTTAACATAATATGGTTTTATAAAAGTTGTAATTTTCACTCTTTAATAAACAAAAGATTTTTAATTTTTAAAGTTTAAGATTCACATATTATGAGTCTTATGACTCATAAATAAGAAGCATTATAAGCTTTTCAGGTGAAAATTCTATTTCTTTTTGAGTTGTAGATGTTTGCTAATCATCCTCTCACTTATTGAAATAAATGGAGAAGAGCTTAATTATTTTCTTGCATGTCGTGAAAGGTATGATGTTTCTTAAATTTAAGATACTTAGTGATTATACTTGTCAACTAATTGAATAGGTATGTCTAATAGAATTATAGTGAATCAGTAATTTTTCCTAAGATGGAGTTTGATGTAAAAGTGTAAGTGAAGGAGTTGAACTTTTACAGAAGCTATGACAGCTGTGGAGTTTTTAGCTGGGCTGGGGAGCTGATGTTTATTTGTTTCAGCTCTGGCTAGAGCTCTTAAGCTTTTTCTTATATGATGGTTTTGCTCCTCGAATGGATTGCAGCAATATCTCTGTAAAAATTCAAATTTGAATAAAAATTCCTGTTCTTGATGATGATGATAAACAGTTGATGAATCATCAAAAAATTTTCAACTACGTTTAGCCAACAGTTCTTGGTGACTTTGCTCAAGTCCTATTTTTAATTTAAAAATTTTTTGTGACTAAAAGTAGGCAATTGACACTTTAAAGATTTTGAATTAATTCAAATGGTAATGCAAAGTACCTCAATAGAGACACAGGAAAACACATGAAATCGACGTTTAAAGGTTCATAAAAAGCATGTATACTTTTTATTTGACACAAATTTGTTAAAAAGTTTTCTAAAGCAATGGGGATAAAAAACACTTGTGAGATAAAGAAACAACAGATTAATTAAGAACAAGTTTAGGAACAGGTGAGAATTTATGATTGTGCAAAAATGAACAACTTGGAATTTATTTACCACAATATGTGATGTAAAGGGAATGTCAAACAACAGTGGACTTAAATGTGCTTAATACAGTTTAATGACAAATATACCATGCCATAACTATATTGAGATGAACATAGGTTTGTGTAATCATAGAAGTTGTGTTATAAAGATGATGCCACATGAAATATAAATTTACAAAACTATATGCAAATTTTTTAACATTATCTCAAAAGACACCAAACAAACTAGTATGAGCTGATATAGAAAAAATGTACTCTTTCTAATGATGGTATATCAAGAAAAATAGTTTGTGATATACATATTTCTGCAGTGTTAGTTCAAAAATAGATAAATTTGGCTTAAAAAAATTTGTGGACTAAGCTTAGACTATAATATCTCATAAAAGAAGAAGGTATTAAGAGTGCTGAAACTTTTACAAACTAATAAAATGCAACTGTTTAATAGAACTGTTAAGTATGAATCTTTGGAAATGTTTTGCTCAGGAGCTGTGTCACATCACATTTCAGTCAATTTTTTTAAAACTACATTTTTTCTTCACTTTGCCTTTAATTTGCTAAAAAAACTATGGAACTTTCACCCTTTAAACTTTCAGATTATGTTTAATGGACAAGGGTCTGTATATTCATGCATTTTCATAACCTCCACTTTAATAGTTTTCTCAAAATTAACACTCAGATTTGGTGATTTGTGTCATTTTACATTTTGAACATTTCTCAAGAACTGAAGATGTTCGAGTGGGGAGAACTGGTCCACTTGACATGGAATGACCAAGCTTTGTAACTCTTCCTACCATATCTGCTCTAAATATTTCAAAAAAAATTGGGAGAATAGTAAAAAATTTGGAGCAAATTTTAAGTTTCAACAATTTTTTGAGTTAATATTGAACCTTATTACATTTCTATGTTTTCATGCACTTTTCATATTTGTACAGCATATTTTAAATACTTAGAAAAAATAAATTTCATCACAATTTACAGTTAAAATCTTAAATAATTATATAAATCATATTACTACAAGAAAGTTTATAAAGAATATCAAGAAACAAACTTCAAAACTACAATTCAAATTTTTAAAATCTTACAATCTATTAAAAAAAATCTCAATTATTATACTGGTAGGTACATCATTTATACTGTATATGTATTTTATTCTTTCCTATAGCTATATATATAATTAAATAGGAGAAAAAATGAAAATATTCCTATTTAAAGCTAATAAATGGATTATTCGACAGGCTATAAAACTAAAATAGTCAGATTTTTAAGGGAAAAATGGTTAATACTCCAAAGAAAAATCTGGCCACTCAGAAGCCAGATCTTGATTGATACAATTGAAGCTAGAGCTTTTTGAAGTGGCATGATATCTTGCTCATCCACTGGCCACCATCTTCAGAGTGGCCACACCTCACTAAGATACACCACCGCTGGCCTCCTTCACAGATCACTTAGGGTTGTAATTTCCCATGTTGCTCCGAGATGATGGCTAGAGGTACAGTCTAAGAGATGATACACAGTTTCTGGGGCCTGAGGATTTGTTTGATGATGCTGACATTCTATTGTCTGTTAGCCAAGTCTGTATT
The DNA here is from genome assembly GCA_015478945.1 of Trachelipus rathkii. Classification (NCBI taxonomy): domain Eukaryota; kingdom Metazoa; phylum Arthropoda; class Malacostraca; order Isopoda; family Trachelipodidae; genus Trachelipus; species Trachelipus rathkii. The sequence continues at coordinate 25,493 of JABUQX010086392.1, forward strand.
TGATTGATGTATTGTTGGGTTAGAAGGGATGCTGTGTTTAGATTCTGGTGTTTGGTAGCTATGGTAATGTCATCAGCGTAGGTTGCTATGTTTGTGTGGTCTCTTCAAGGTTTTGGTAGATTTGCGCTGTGAATAGGTTGAAGAGAGTAAGGGATAGGATTGCTCTTTGGCTTACACCATTTTCAATGTTTACTGTGCGTGATTTCTTCTTATTAATCTGTATTTGAGCGGGTCTTCCTGATAAGAAGTTTGATAACCATTTCTTTAAGCTAGTGGGGTTGTTTGATTTTATTATTTTGTGTATTAGATTGTGTCTGTGGACTGTGTCAAAAGCCTTGTTTAAGTTGATTCTTACAAGTAATGTTTTATGTGTGGGCCTGAGATTTAGACCATCTATTATTGGTTGTATAATGTCTGCGAGAGCTTTTGTGGTTGAATGGTTTTGTTGGAAGCCATGTTGGAACTTTTGTTTGGGGATATGTGGTTTTATTTTATTCAGTATGAGCTTTTCTAGGAGTTTACGCAAGGTGGATAGTAGTTAAATTGGGAGATAGGAAGAGGGGTTTGAGGGATCTTTCTTGGTTTTAAGTTTAACTTTGGGATGATAATTGATCTTTTACAGAGGAAGGGAATGTAATTTAATTTGATGGAACTTGTATATGTGTGCAAAATGAACTAGTGCAGTATTTCTTAAGTGTTTTATGTGGATGTTTGAGATGTTATCTGTGCTGGTTGCTGGCGAGTTTTTGAGGGTCTAGCTATATGGTATTTTTAATATCTGTTGGTGTTATTTCTTTGTTTGGTCATGATTGCTTTTTATTTTCTTAAATGATTTGATTATTTTCCTATTTTGTGGGTGGGTGGGTTGTTTATGACTTTGTTTTGAGAAATGTGTTGTGAGGGTATTGGTATTGCTTTGTTGTTTGTGGGGATTGAGTGTTGTGATTTTTGATAGATTCATTGTGGAAATTGGGTTGTTTAACATTTTCATTTTGTTCCACATTCTATTGTTGTTTCTGTTCTGTAGGTTTTTTGTTAGATAGGTTTTAAAATTATTTGAAGTATATAGCTATGTATTTTGATTAGGTTTGTAATTTGTGTGCTTAAATTATTGTGTTTGCTGTGCTGACTTTTTACGTAGGTTTTGTTGTTTAATTAAGTTTGAGATGTGAGTGTTGGGTTTTATTTTTATAAGTATCCCGAAGTATATTTAGGTTTGCTGCATTCTGAATTATTGAAGTGAGGTTTTGGATGGCTGTGTTTATTGTGGTATTACAGATTGTTATTGGTTATGTACTATTTTCTATAAACTCTTGAGAATTTTGTCCAATCTGCTTTTTTGTAGTTTGTGTAGGTTTTCCTGAAAGTTTGATTGGGTTTATTGGTAGTTTGGTATTTTATGATTATGGGGTGGTGGTCAGGGTTGGGTTTATTGGTAGTTTGGTAATGATTATAGGGAGGTTGTCGGAGTTTAAGTCGGTTTGTGCTGACCATTGAAGTTTTGTGTGAAGATTAGGGAAGCATAGTGTTAGGTCTAAGGATGTATTTGATTGGTTTATTTGTGATGGAATTTTAGTATGAAAATTTTTATTGCTGAGGATGTTTAGATGAACTAGATTTGATATTAAGTGAATTCCTCTTTGGTATATATATATATATATATATATATATATATATATATATTGTAGAGAAAAATCTCTACCTACTTTTTCTTTCTATGTTACAGAACTCCAGAACTTCAAATATTTATATATGATAAAAGCAAAGTAATATTAACATCTAGAGAAGTACTTTATCATTGAGTCCAAATTGTGTAAAAAAGGGAATAATGAATGAAAAGAGTATATAATGTAATAGAATTCCAATGTTTTTTTTTAGTCTTTTCTAACGAGTCAAATTCGCTCTTCCATGTTTTTCCATATGTTCTCCACTGAAGATTATTTTATTTTACGAAATCTATAAGGCCTTTAATGGTACGTTGAAAAATTATTTCTATAATTTAATAATTAAAATATTTATATATGAGATTAAAAATTTTATTAAGAAAATATCTATAGTTTAGCCATTTAACATTTTATAGGTCAATCATTGTTCCATTCCATTTACCACAACGATTCTTTTATGGCCTCTAGGAAAATCTAGGGGTAGGTGAAAAGATATTAAGTTTATTATTGAATGACAAAATGAAAACTACAAAAATTATGGTTTTATACGATAGATTTTCTATTTAGTATTTAATACTTCTAGGTCAACTGGATAGGGACTTACTGTGGACCAGGTATGGACCTGTTTCAAGCTAGGCCGGGACCTGCTTTGAGCTGGTTACAGATTTGCTTTGAGCCGGTTTAAGACTTACTCTAAATGAGTTTATGATCAATTTTAAGACAATGAAATTTTCTAATATGTGTGAAATAGTAGGAAGGAAATTATTTGACAATTTTACTTTTAATAATTTTATAAAAGAAACAATTAGAAAAACCAGTTGGTGAAACATTATTGAACATTACATTGGTAGCAGAGCGTAGTTTCTTCTGAAGCTACATTTTGCTCGCCGCACCGTTATTTTTATCCAGCATTCTCTATTGAATTATTTTTTTCATTCGTCATTCTTCTTCATTCCTCTTATTTGTATATTTTAAATCAGGCAGGAGACTCCCACCTTCATCGTCGTCAAATACTCTGTTTAATAACACATATCTTTCTGTGACCTCAGTGTCACCACCAATATATTCCAATTGCCCCAATAGAAAGGTGCCTGAAATAACATACCACCGGCCTTTATTATATTTGACTACGTCATCAGGAATGAATTCTCCATTTTATTCAATCCCTAATTTTAATTATACTTCTCATCAGCCTCAATTTTCGCCGAAGCCACCACCTGGGTTCGAACCACCGCAGGTCATTCAATCCCCATCGAACGATCAATGTTATACAAACGAGATGTATAGCCATGCACAAGGTCCAACTCCCACAGCTACTAACAATAACAACAATACTAACATACTGATGCAAGTCCTTCAACAAAATCAGCAAATACTGCAAGTACTTGCACAGCTGATAAATGCTTTTCGCCTGCTGACGACTCAGCAGGAGATTCTCCCATTCCCATCTACTAACTCTAACACTACTAATACTTGTACTAAAAATGAAGTTTACAGTAAAGAGCATAATACACCACAAAGACCTCCAACTTCAACATGGTCTAGAGGTGAGGTTGAGAGCCACCTTAATTGCACTTACTGTAAAACATCTGGCCATGACATTCGCACCTGCAAATTTCGTCCCTATTGTAGGTTTTGTGGAAAACGGGGACATCTACAAGATCAATGTTATGTTAGACAGAATAAATGTCTTCACTGCGAAAGAATAGGCCACATAATTAATAATTGTCCTCAAAGGAAATATAAAGCTCAATTCTATGACAATGACAAATGCCCTATCTGTAAAGGAAATCATTTTGGAATAGAATGTCCCCAATGGATAGCTACAAAGACAGCACAATTAACAAAAATGACAACTGAAAAAGATTCTTCATCATATGATTTATCTTCAGAATCTACTCCATTAAAATCCTCAAATGACGACGAAAAGAAAACATCAACAAAAATTAGTAAAGTAGTGAGGAATGATCAGACAGAATTGGTCACTACACATGAGGGTAATAACTTAGCTGTTATTAAATCTGACACCTCTCCAACTTATAACAACGAAAATTATCCACTTCCATCCTCTAATATTACTAACATTCCTAATGCTACTAACCCGAACCTAGAAACTGAAAGCAGTGATACTTTAAGTAGCTTAAAGCTTCATTGCGATTCTAAAATAAATATGATTCGACAAGAACTTCCAACTTCTGGGAAAATCCAAACAGATTCCCTGAAGTCTATAAATAATATTCACACAAATGTGTCAAATCTCTCTTCTCATTCTCCTAATTCTTCTTCAACGCCGTCTGTTTCGTCCAATACGAACCTATTAACGAATTCTTCTAATATTTCTAGCAATTTTATACATGTTAACAAACTTACTATTGAGTCTTCTTTTTCAACAGTGAAAAACACTAATAACAATAATACAAAATTAAATACTATGAACCGTTATTTTTCTAAGATCCAATGTGATCCTCCAGACTCTACAAAAATCCCTACGGATTCTCCAAATTCTACAAATGATGTTCAACCCTCAAATTGTTCAAATTTCTTCTCTAAATCTTCTTCGACGCTTTCTACTTCTTCCACTCAGATCCACCGTGATCCTCCAGGCTTTATAAAAATCCAAATGGATTCTCCAAATTTAAATTCTACAAATAGTATTCAACCCAATTTAACAAGTATTCCTTCTACTTCTTCTTTGACGACACCTTCTTTTTCGTCCACTGAGATCCAATGTGATCTTCCACATTCTAGGATCAAACATGCTCCTGTTCCTCAAATATTATCAAAACCAAAAAGAATCGCGAAAAGCAATAATCTCCCATATCGTAAACTATTTTTATGAATTCTTCGTAATCTCCCTACTATACTTATCTTAAAGCCATTTCTAAGAAACAAAGAAGAAAAACCCAATTTCAAAGATATTAAGAGAGAGAGAAGAAAAGAAAGGATTGCAGCCTCCGTGAGTGGTTGTACTGCTGAACCAAATTACTAACATATTAAAATATTTAGAATTAGTGGCGTGTATGTAAAAGCTTACGTACACAGTCATCCTTTTTTTTTTTTTAACAGTGGTGATGGTTAACGTTCTAATATCCAGTTCGGTTAAAGTCATACTTCCCCCCCCCCTTGCTACAAATTCTTTTCCGTCACGTTGTGACGGGTGGGGGGATAATGTAGAGAAAAATCTCTACCTACTTTTTCTTTCTATGTTACAGAACCCAGAGCAAAATAGTTTTTCAACTGTTGATAAAACCTCAATTAATAGACCATCTAGAAGAAACGTAAGCTAAAACTCTTCAAGTAAATAAACAATTATGAATGAAAAACTGTTAAGAATTCTTCCAATGTTTTTTTTTTATTTCTATTTCTAACAATTACTTTGGCTCTTTCCATGTTTTCCATATTCTAAAGTAAAAATAGTTATTTTACGCAATCGTTCATTTTTATTATACTTCAGAAATAGTTTATGGTTTACAAGTAATGAAAAGAATTTATATACGAGATAAAAATTTTTATGAACCAAATATCTATTAGTTTAGCCATTTAACATTTAATAGGTGAATCATCTTCCAGTAAATTTACCCCAATGTTCTTTTATGCCGTCTAGGAATTGTAGTGGAAGGTCAAACTCCAATAGATTTATTATTGCTCCAAAATGAATCTTTACCTTTTTGACGTATACGCCTGAATTACGATACTAGGTAATTAATACCTCTAGTTAAGGTAGGGAGTTATTTTAAAGTTGGTATAATCTGTTTCAAGCTAGGCCGGGATTCTATGGTGTCTGGTTACAGATTTGCTTTGAGCCGGTTTAAGACTTACTCTAAATGAGTTTATGATCAATTTTAAGACAATGAAATTTTCTAATATGTGTGAAATAGTAGGAAGGAAATTATCTTGACAATTACTTTAACAATTGTCAAAGCAAAACTATTGAGTAAAACCAGTTGGTGAAACATTATTGAACATACAATAATTATAATATATATATATATAATATAATATATATTATATATATATATATATATATATATATAGTCTGGGCTTTTTTTCGACTTGTCATAATTCTTCTTCTACTTTTTCTTTTCCAGTGCATGTTCATACACACCTTACTTCCCAGTCTTGGGGATGAAGGTGATATATATATATATAATATATTTAATTATATAATTATATATATATATTATATATAATATAATATATAATATATATATATGTAATATATTATATACTACATCTTTTGGATCCGCATAGCTTTTTGAATTTTTTCGTATATATTGTATATACACTGTATATATATAATATATTAATATATAATATATATATATACTATATATATATATATAAAGGATATATATATAATTATATATATATATATATTAATATATATAATATATAAATATATATATATATATATATATATATATATATATATATATAAAAATGAAAAATAATTATGAAAGTGCAGGTATATTTACATAAGTAAATGCAATGCAGACTAATATTTTTTCTATTACATACAATAATAACAGGTGTCGGGCTTTCACACCATTTTTTAATCCCATTATTATTATTTTATTATACTGTAAAGGGAAAATATTAACAGAAATTCTAGTATATACATACTAGTTCACATAAACCCTAATCAAATTGTACATTTACCAGCACACACACACACCTACACAATATATATATATATATATATATATATAATATATATATATATAGTTATATATAGTATATAATATTAAATATAATTATAATATATATATATATATATATATATATATATATATATATATATATATATAATGAAGATGCAAACAAATCGAAAGGGCTAATTAAGTTCCACACAAGCTCAGTTTAGCCTGTCATTGTTCAGCAATTACCTTTTTTGAAGATAATAATTACCTTTTTAAAAAATTATATTTAAAAAAATTTAAACCTTACTTCAAATAATAATAATAATAATAATAATAATAATAATAATAATAATAATAATAATAAATAAAAATTTCACAACTATAAGCAAACTATCAATTTTTAATTCAGATATCATGGTATATATTTTATTTATAAGTACCGTATATACATGAAGAGAAAAGTTTTATTTCAAAACACAAAACATTAAATTAGTTTAAAAACCAAGTTACGAACAAAAAATTGCAAACAAAAACTTGGCAACTACAAATAAAAATTTTCATTCATAACAATCTTCTACACATTTTAAATGCCAATTTACCTTTGTACAATGTCTACATTCATAAAGGTTTCAAATAAAGAATGTTCAAATAAAAAAAAAAATTTATCATTTGGCAAAATATAATTAAATTTAGATAAAAAATCAAGTATTATCCAAAAACCGAACCAACCATTTTGTGAGTCCTAATTACCAATTAATTAATAAATCTAGCACTTATTATCACTAACATAAATTGTGGTTGCTGGAATAAGAATCCAACTCCAGCACTAAAAAAAAAAAAAATTCAAATATTGTTTACTTTTAAATCTCACTATTTTGCATTTTACACTTTCAAACACAAGCTTCGTTTATTTACATCCTCTGTATGCTACAATACACCAACAATAATATAAATACAATGCATATGAAATTACAATGAACAATGAATAGCACAGTTTTGTATATCTACAAGAGAATTCTGCAAACAAAAAAAATTTAATATTAGTCATTATATTAGTATTCAAGGATAACATTATGCATTGACAGCATTGTAATAAAACATGGTACAAACATACACACAGTTCCTTCTATATCAAACCATCACTTTAACAACCTCAAACTACTTCAGACTGGTATCCGTTTAATTGATCTGGATAATAATTTCAGCATATGTTATGATACATACAGCTGTACAACAAAATTTATCAAAGCAAATATTTACAGTTTTAAATAAAAAATACTGATTGAAAATTTTAATATATGATTACCTATTTTATTCGTTTCCATTTGCGATTTCAACATAAGGAACCATTTTATAGTCACAAAATTTATAGGAATAGCTATGTTTATGAATAATTTATGGTTACTTTATTTAATGTTAGGTTTCTAAATGCTGCACTGCTGCAGTTATATGGATGAGATGTTTTAACATATAGCTAACCAAGAAAATTATGAGGAATAATTTGATATATTGAGATATAGCTATATACAGTATATATATTGATAGATATATTGACTGATATAGATATAGCTATTGATGTATTTACATGATAGCTCAATAATATTGGACAGCATTTTATTAATTTAATCCTTATGCACATGGTATATCTTATGCATCCACGCTTATTCTATAATAATATTCACATCAGGGCAAAAAAACTACAATATTTAAAATCTGATTTGCTATACAGTAACAAACCTGTGGTAATTGTTAGCTCTATTTTATAAGTATGTGTGAATTTCTTTAAAAGAGCCTAATTAGGATATAAGCAACAAGTTAATATGATTCTGATTGGTGAACTAGTTCTTTAGTATGGGTATGCAATTGCAGGTTGCTTATAATTAAAAAATTAAATCTTTTAAAAAATCTTTGAAATATAATCAGAATAAAATAAAGCAAAGTAACTTCTTTCATCAAATTAAAAGAATTATTCATAAATATGAAACTAATATATACCTTAGGTATCAAAAATTCAACAGGTTTTAATTTGAAAGAATATAAATATCTAATTTATTATTTTAACTGCTATTATAGAAGCACAATTATGGGGTTATGAAAACTTTCCACTGTATTAGGAATATTTTGTTATTAAGTTGATGTAAACAAATTACCTTATTAGGTGTTATCTTTGATGACAAGCTCTCTTTCAAAGAATGCATAATTAGTCATTAAAAAACTATCATATGCAACTTTGTAAGAAACTTTGTTCCATAATATAAAATATATATTTTAAAAGCCATAACTATTGTTTATTGTTTTCTTTTTTTTCTTATCTAGTCTTATTTATCCTCACTTACTCTACTGTCAGTCAGTATGGATCTGTGAAAGTGAATACTTTGCTACAACCTTCAATCAATATGCAAAAAAATATATAGTTTGTGTAATATCAGGGTCTCAAAACTCCTGCGAACCCCACTATTCAAAAATTTGTCTGTCCTAAAACTTAATAATATTTACACCATTACAGCAAGTGGTCACATCTTTAGTTATAAATGGAACTGCAAATGAACTTTTGACTAACAATTGTGCAGAATCAAACTGTGAGGAAAACCAATCGCCATAGCACAAATTCCATTACCTTAGAAAAAGCAAAATTCACCCTAACAAAATCTCAAAGGGTCATCTCATCTAATGGTATAGATAAGTGGAATAATCTCTTTAAAAGTGTTCAGAAGTTAAACACAATCATTTTTTTTTTGTAGAAGTATCGAAAGCTTATTGTCCGAACACTAATGCACACATTTCTACCTTCCTTAGGTTTTTATTTTTAAACTAATGGTGATAACTACCTATAGCTATTAATATTGTTAAAGTTTTTCTTATTGTTAATAATGGTAATGATGATTTAAGGTTATAAGTACCAATGTTAGTGCTGTTATTATTTTTATTATTATTATAATTATAATAATTCAATTCATGGATGTCATAGAAAAAGCATATTTTATATATATATATATATATATATATATATATATATATATATATATATATATATATAATAATATATATATTATATATATATATATATATATATTATATATATATCCCCATAATTTTTTAGTTCCTCCTCCAGGCTAGTTTCCTTTTAAATCAAGCAAAGAATTAAAAATATTCCACAAATATTTTAAGCAAATACTTAAATTTTCTATTATTTGTTCATTTTTT
>JABUQX010086392.1:40000-47640 GCA_015478945.1 Trachelipus rathkii
AGGGGATATGTCTTTCAAAATGGAAGGAATAAATGAACAATGAATGATGACCTCATAAGTATAAGAGTGAATATGTGATCACGTGACAAATGGAAGATCATTAACGAAAATAAAATAAAAATTAGAATTTGTACAGAACCCTAAGGAACATACTATTGATTTTTTTCTCATGATCGATAGTCTGGTGCTAGGGTTGCCGCAGCACGACGCACCGCACCGCACCGCACCCGCACCCCACGGTACACTGGATTTGTTGGCGCCATCACTACACATAACACCGAACCGCAACCGCACTGCCAACGCACCGCACCACACCGCACCTGTGCGTTCGGCCAACCCTAACCTGGTGAAACAGCTGCTATAGGACGACCGGAAAAGAAATCAGAGATAAAGTATCAAATAAATCTAAGTAATGATAGCATTGTGCCAGACTCTATCGAAAACTTTTGATAATTCTAGTGACACTAGTGACACAAGTGACACAAGTGACACAAATGTGACACAAGTACACAAGTGACATAGATAAAGATCCACTGAAATGCCGAAAATCAGAGAACCAAGATTCAGTCGAGTGCTCCTTACAGAAGCAATACCGACGATCCGAGGTAAGATCAGGAAATTTCATTTGTTTGCAAATCTTCCTGTTAACGATAGGTTAGAAAGCAATGTGAAGGACTGATGTTAAAGCAAAATGGAAGAGAGTTAGAATGCTAATAATTGTCCTCCTTCTTCGGTACAAAGATGTTTTCAGAAAGCAGGGAAAGGTTGAAGTTGAAAGCTAGAGACAAAAAGGTTACCAAGAACATAACACAAGCTCTGAAACACAATGTATAAGAACCATAGGAGGAATATCATGAGCCAATACCATCATAGTGTTAACAACTTCAAGGAGAGGAGAAATCGCCTCTTTAGATGAAATTACATTGTTAGGCGTAAATGATTTGGGGGGGAAGTGGAGAAGGAGAAACAGAATCGGAATAAACTATGAAGCAGAACCGTCCTTGTATGAAGTAATCATCTCATATATTGGGTGATTCCACACAAATAACTCTCCCTGAAAAGAATGAGACTTAAGGTTTTCAAACATATTAACTCTCCTGCCTCACTATTTCTCTCAATCTTATTCAGCCACCAAACTGTGCATCACTCTCCCTATGCTATCGCTACTACAATAGACAATGCTCTTCTGATCTCTCATTCGTATACCTCCTCTTTAAGAGAGCTTCTGAAGAATTCTTCATCTTTTATTTCCAAACACAACACACACACCTACAAACACACCACACACACACCACACACACACACACACACAACACACACACACTGTACTTGCACACTTTCAACTCTGTGAATCGAGTCATGCGGCCATTAATTCAAGTAAGAAATTGGTTTGCCTCAACTTTAGTGGAAGCTATGCAGGTCTTTGACCTTTACCAACAGATATATATATATAATATATATATATATATAATAGCTATATAGTATCATATATATATATATTAGTATATATAAGTATATTATATATATATAATATAATAATTATATATATATAATTTATATATATTAATATATAATAGATATATATATAATATATATATATAATATCTATATATGTAATAGATATATATATAATATTAATAATATATAATATATATATATTATATAAAAATATATATATATATATATATATTATAATAATAGTATATATATATTATATATATTATTATATTATAATTAATATTATAGTATATATGTATATATATATTATATAATATTATTATATATATTTAAATATTTAATATATATAAATATATATAATATATAGATATATAGATATATATATATTGCAACGCTTTAATATCATTTCACTATTAGTCTTTGTCATTAACTAGTGCCGTTTGATCCTTTACTAATATCTATATGTCAATAACCAAATATACTAAATCGAACGCCTGAGTTTTCAGGGAATGAAAACTGTGACCTTTGATTCGTTAGTATCGACATCATTGAATATACAATAGTAATTTAATATGACACTAGTAATATGGTATGGGTAATAGTAATGATGTTTTTCGAAAGAAACTAACTTGATATAAGTAACACCTCGAGGAAGAAATAAGAAAAATGTGAGACCTTAAGAGGTCCATGACCATGAGTCTCTCAAAGATTGTTGCACTACAGCCATCGGGACATTCAATTTGTTTAAATGCACTACACAAATAGTGTATATAAACTATAAAGTCAAACCACAGACACTAACTCTCAAATTACAACAAAGAATTATAATTTACTATATATATATATATATAATATATATATATATATAATATATATATATATATATATATAATATATAATATATATATTATATATACTAATATATATAAATTTTATTAATAGTTAATTATTATTTTATAATTTATATAATATATATAATAGTTATATAATGATATATATATATACTGTATGTATTATATAATATATATATTTATAATATATATATATATAATATATATATATATATGATATATTATATATATATTAGTATATATATAAATACTATATATATATATAATATAATAATATATATATGATATATATATATATATAATATATAATGATATATTATTAATATAATATATATATGATATAGTATATATATATATATTAATACTGGTTTCAATTGACAACTTCCATTGGTAATAGAGCCCACCTGCCACATTCGATCTTCTTCTCATGCTGCTGCTGTTGCTGCTAAAGCTTCATGGAATTTTCTGGCTAAAAAGTTGTAGCCAAGTCTGCGGAACCGCAAGGTTTAGGGCGGAGCCGGAGCAGATTTTTTTTTTTTTTTAAACCGGAGTAAAAATATGTTTTACAACGCTATAAATGGATCAAGATTGAAATCCGGAGTTGGAACCGGCAAAACAATTTAGCTAAGCAGCAACCCAGGTTGTATCCAATTAGGAGCTAAAAGCTCTAGTTGTAACCAATTGGGCGATAAAATCTCGGTTATAGTCAATTAGGAGCTAAAAGCTCTAATTGTAGCCAATTGGGCGCTAAAAGCTCTAGTTGTAACCAATTGGGCGATAAAATCCCTGGTTGTAGATAATGGGCGCTAAAAGCTCTAGTTGTAGCCAATTGGGCGATAAAATCCCTGGTTGTAGATAATGGGCGCTAAAAGCTCTAGTTGTAGCCAGTTGGGAGATAAAATCCCTGGTTCTAGCCGATTGGGCGCTAAAAGCTCTAGTTGTAGCCAATTGGGCGATAAAATCCCTGGTTGTAGCCAATTGGGAGCTAAAAGCGTTACCTAAAACTAACACCATCAAAATCGAGCTTTTAAAACATCTTAAAACATTTATTTTTGCATCGTTCATTTCCTTTATATACTTAATGCAAATTTCAATAAGAAAATTTTATACAAGATATACACTTTAATTAAGAATTCTGGTGTATATGTGTGTGCGTAGTGCGCACGTGTATGTATGTGTAGGAGTTTAGGCCTGTGCATAATGCAAAATTCAACTTAAATTTTTCTTTATTTAAAAAAGAAAAATATTTAGATAAGGACTTAAATTTTTCTTTCGTTAAATTCCTTTTTTCAATTCAAACCAAATTTACATATTTATAAAAGTAACGAGGTAGGAGGGGGGCTTTATCTCAGTAATGAAATTGCTCTCTCGAAATTGAAATTTATATTATGAAAATTCTCTCTCTCTCTCTCTCTCTCTCTCTCTCTCTCTCTCTCTCTCCTCTCTCTCTCGTCTCTCTCTCCTCTCTCTTCTGCTCTCATCTCTCGTCCTCTCTCGAATATTTGGCGTACATTTTATTTATTTTCTCTCTCTCTCCTTTTTTTAAGTCTTCTCTCTCCTCTCTCTCTCTCATCTCTCTCTCCTCTGCCTCTTCTTCGCTCGGATCATCTCGCTCTCTCAGGATCTTCCTCTCTCTCTCTCTCCTCTCTCTCTCTCTCTCTCTCTCTCTCTCTCTCTCTCATAATATTCTGTGATAATTCGCAGACAGCTTATCAGTATATGAAGAAAAATCTCGTCGATACAGTATATGAAGAAATAATTCCTGCTTTTGCGGTCAAGTGTTGGCGGTGATTTGATCTTCGAACAAGGATATCGACTTATATCGATAACGATGCATGCGCACTAATGTCTTCTGAAAGGGTTAAAGTAGCAAGGACCGGCTTCACATAGGGTGGCTTCAAAATGTCGCCTCGTGGTTTTAAGGAATGCTGCTGAATAGGCGAAGGTAGACTCTCTGCTTTCTGTAGCCTCCGTGTTTATGGGAGAACTGGAAAAAAAATTGTGAAATTAAAACTCAGATAATATATAGTATATATATAATTAAGTATGGATAATTTATATATATATATAATTATAATTCTATATTTATATATGTTATATATATTATTTATATATATATATATATATTATATTATAATATATATATATATCTATATATATATATTATAATATAATATATAATAGCCTTTTTAAAAAAAAAAAAAATATCAACGTAGGATAGAAAAATTTTTCTCCGATTCGATTTTTCAACATGTATATAAAACTATATATGATCAGCATTTAAGAAAGCTATGAGAGGCTGCGCCTACTAAGAACCAGATGTGCATGGCGAAAAAAGAAATCAGAAATTAAAGGTAACAAAAAAGAAATTGTAACACGCCACCTCTACCACAAAAAATAAGTAATAATATAATATAATATAATTAATAATATATAATAATAATATAATATAATATAAAATAATGAATAATAATAATAATAATAATAATAGAATGGCTTCAAATTTGTTTTATTTATGTATAAATATCACGAATAGTCTACTAGTGCTAGTCGTTACATTATTTTTACACAATTTAAATGGTCTGCAATTATTTTAAGGTGTGTTAATTTATATTTAAAAAAATGTAAGTGCAAAAAAAAAAAAAAAAAAAACAATCAAATTACTGTTATAACTGAAAGGAATAAAGATATTTATTTTTATTAGTTTTTCAAACTGTAAATCGTACGTTAATCGTACAGTACTATTTATAACATTTCGACTTATTAAATATGTAGTACAGTATACTAGAAAAGTTCTGAAATCGTATAAATATCTAATATCGGATTAGGAATATCTTTATTATTTAGTACTTAAACAAAAAGTGCTGAAATCGTTTTGAAATATCGGCATAATTATATTGTATTGAAAAGATTTGCGTAACCAAATTTTGGCATAAGTCTTCTGAAATCGTTTATCGTATTCTATCGCGAATCCTTTACTATATAATGTTAAACAGCAAGTGCTGAAATCGCTAGAATATCACATATTATTAGTGTATTGAGAATTCTTAATATTATTATAATATTAAAGATAAGTGCTGAAATCGTTAGAATATCGCATATTACTAGTGTATTGAGAATTCCTTAATTATAAAATATTAAACAAAAATGTTTAAAAAGAATAAATTTTTTTGAATTGGAAAAATTACCTTCATCACTCAACATATTCGATCAAAAATATCATGGATAATTAATCATAATCATTAAAGTGATGAAATCGTTAGAATATCGCATATTACTAGTGTATTGAGAATTCTTAATATATATTTAAACGATAAGTGCTGAAATCGTTAGAATATCGCATATATTAGTGTATGGCAAATTTTTCTATAATTATATTAATACTGAAATCAGATATATGGTTCTGAGAAAAATCCGTTTTTTGAATATCGCATAAATTACTGAGTGGGTATTAAGAAATTGTTTTTTAATTATGATAAATTACTAACTTAAATCTGAATTAAGGAAGGTTGCTTGAATCGAAAGAATTTTTGAAATATCTCAATTTGGCCAACATCTCCTTTTAAAAAAAATGTTGTTCTTTTTCTTTACTATAAAAGTCGCTACAGAAGAATTGAATGAAAAAGAATAGAATATTACTTAAATTCGTATCGGTGTCACTTTTTTTTGCAAATTAAAAACGAATTCCCTTTTGACTGTAAATAAAGTAGGTGGCTTAAACCAAAAGGTTGGATTAAAATAGAAATAAATTCTTTAAAATAGTTAATGAAGTAAACTTAAAATTTTTATTCTTTTTAGTTTTACCTCCAATAATTCCCCCAATGACAATACAAACAGACTTTAATATTAAAATTTGTTTTTTATTTTTTTTTTTATTAAAATAAATGAATAAACCTTTATTGTTTTTATTTTTTTTTGAAGTTTTTTATATGATTAGTTGGATTATTTTTAAATTATGTTAAAGTATTAATAATATTATAGATATTATTATATATATTATATATATATATTATATATATAATATAATATATACATATTATATATATATATAATATAGGGTTGGGCTGGTTGCAATTAATCCTTGGTGAACAAAAAGGGCCTAAGTCTTGAGTGGTGCAATTATATCGTTGGTTCCCCTTACCATGAAGGGTTAAATTGGTTTTTTTTTGTTTTTTTTTTTTTTAAAATCTGGTTTTTTTCTTTTGGAAAGTTTAGTGGGAACCCTAAAATGGTTCCCCCTGGAATGCACTGGTACATCAATTCCCATTTGCGGTTTTCCATTCCCTTCTTTCAACACATTTCACGGTCGAGTTGAGTAATCAAAGTTTTTCAATTATTTTTTTTTTTATGACACTAGAACAGTCAGCAAAGATGATGATTTGGCCTTTTTAGAAGTTTTTTTTTAAGAAATCCCTTATTAATTTTTGGGCGCCTATGAATATGAGTGTTTTGCTTATCTTTTTTATTTTTGAAAAAAAATTTTTTTTACCATACATGAAAGTTTAAAATTTTTAAAATAACTGAAAAGTTTAGGTTTTTTTTTGGGTGACTTAACTTGAATAACTTTTTTATTGATATATTGCGGCAAAAAAATTAATTTTAAAATTTTATTTTTTCTTCTTCTTGTGATTTTATGTTTTGTTTTCTAATTTTATTTAGTAATTATAAATTTTATATTTTCTGAATGTTTTTGTTTTTTTTTTTTTTTTTTTTTTTTTTTTTTTTTTTTTTTTTTATTTTTTTTTTTTTTTTTTTTTTTTTTTTTTTTTTTTTTTTTTTTTTTTTTTTTTTTTTTTTTTTTTTTTTTTTTTTTTTTTTTTTTTTTTTTAAAGACATTGTTATTTTTTTTTAAATTTAAAAAAATTTTTTTTTTTTTTTTTCTTTTTTTTAATATTTTTTTTTTTTCAAGTATAATTTTTAAAGCCCTTGAAAATAATGGGGTAACAAGACGCGTTTTTTGATTCCACCCCCAAAACTAGTCGGTAAAAATAAATAAAATTGGTTTTTTTTAGAAATTTTTTTGTTTTTTTTTTAGTTTTTTTAGTTTTTTTTTTAAATTTAACAATATTTATATATAATATATATATATATTATATATTTATAATTAAATATATTAATATATGTATGTTATTAATTATCCAAAATATATATTTATAAATAAATAAAAAATATAATATAATATAAGTAGTAAATTTAAGTTAATAGTATATTTTTATTTATAATTAATAATATATATGATATATAGATATTATATAAATTATTGTAATATTTTTATCTTTTCAAGATGCATTTATTTTTCTCCCAGGTTTTACAACCTTTTCGCCTAGATTG
>JABUQX010086393.1:0-15000 GCA_015478945.1 Trachelipus rathkii
TTTGCTTACCACCTTTAACACACGGTACCGTAATTTCTTTACTAACAAAAGATGTTAGAAAACCAATAAGAGACAGTACTCACAAGTTGAGTTGGGATTTCAAGCCTTAACATCGAATTAGTTAATTGAAGAAATAGCCCTTTTCCCCACTATGGTCACCTTCCTGCCTTTTGAAATGTGCTACTCAGCTGTATCTAGCACACAATTGTAGATCAGCGTTGGCCTTTATTTTTCAATTTACCAAATAACTTACTATTTTTTAGTTAAATTATTTACACCCTTTGTTTACTAGCTTATGACTCAAACATCCTACCATAATACTTCTATATATTCAGCACTATGAGAACTATAGTCCTCATCACTCACTAACCATAATACTATTACTTATTACTTTAATCTACTATACGTTTAAATTTTAAATAACCTCCTTTCACAATTACCCTATATATAGCAAATTATACTATATACAAATCTTTCCATTTAAATACTTATATTACTTCAAATGTTATGTACTAATACATCAAAACCATATCATTCTGAGCATATATTATATACTTAAGTGATATAATATTAATGACTGAGCTATACCACTCCACTCTTATCGTTCAATTCTTACATACTATAATTATTTAATATTTCTACATAAACTGATATATATATCATACTATATATATACCCCTAGCCATCATATCATAACTATATCTAACTTCCTTATAACCTCATCCACTATATCAAATTGAATTAACCATAATTGAAGTTACTTTATACACAATTATCTACTTATGAGCCCTTCACTCCGCTTTATTTTAAATTATTTTAACCATATATCACTTCTGCTAATTTCATTTTTATTTACATCACCTGCTTACCACTAATCGTCATATATCATACTTATATTTATGATATCCATTTAGGAAGGTGCCTATCAAACAGCATCAAATTAATAATTTCAGTAGCTATAACCTATGCTATAATAGAAGCTTATTTCCATATTTAATCTATACATCATACTTCATATTGCATATCATATTGTTTATACGAAAAAATATATCCATTTATAGCCTAAATACTATTATTTTATTACATTACGAGGATCTTTCGCATTTTTGTACGAATATTAATACATATTGTATGAAATGCTAATGTAAATAGATAGAATATCAATATTTAAATTTCCACTATCTACTTTTTATCAATTCTTACAACCCTTTAATGCTTCGCTTTGTTTTTATTTTTGTCTTACTATCAACTTTGCATTGATTGTGTTTCTTAGCCCAATCACATGAGCAACGCATAAGCAATAGTGTTTAATTTTTCCCAATATTTTGGTTCAACTCAGCTCCGTGAACTAATAGAAACTCTCATTTTTCGTATTGTTGTTCTCATAAATAAATATCCATTCTCTTCAAAAGTTATTTAAAAATTTCTCGTCTTATTTCAATATTAGCGCCTTGAATCGCCTTTTGAGGTATCCTATATATATATCGTCTCAAATAATATTACTCAAGTTACACTATATATAAGTATCTACTACTTTATTTATCACCTTTATAATTTACTTATATAGCTTTTCCTCCCATTCTCGGTAAACTATATAATACCCTAAATCTATTGCTTATTAGTATATACAATACAACTTACTAAATTATAAGTCATCACCAGATCTTAGTCATTCACCATTTATTTAGCATTCTAACCTATATAGATTAATTTTCTATTACTTATACCTGCGATTTAACTCAATTCTTACAAACTTTCTCTAAAACTATCTAATACCGTACATTCAACTCTCTTTACCTATTTCTAAATGATAACTTAATCTTCATAATAAAGTTATCATATATTAATTCCTCCTATGTAATACTCAATTTAAATATTCTTCATCCAATATACATCGCCAAGCGATTTCATAATGCATACTATGCTCGTATTATTATGGTGTAAGCGAATAACTGGGTTTTTATCTCGCAAGACTTGTATAAGTGAAGAGATATATTTTGGCTGTCTCCACACTCTCACATTCAATCTTTTCCATCAGATCTACGATAGTGCAAAGCACTGATCTAACTCATTCTTCATATCCTAAGCAGTTTCGCATGTTTGTATTTCTTCCATTTCGTCACAATTCATCTATTATATATAGTATGATTCTATAACCAGTTGGTACAACTCTACAATCACAAAACTCACAGCTTTATTCGTATTCTCTTATGTAGTGGATATAAAACATCTTTTATTAAATTAATTTTTCCCTATTAAATTAATACGATACTCAATCGATTTGTATTATTTAATTATAATTATATATTATAATTATTTATATTTATATAATTTAATAATTTATTTATTTATCTTTATAATATTATAATTCTTAATTAATTATTATTTATTATTTATCAAATAATTATTGTTATTAATTCATTAATATTGTTATTATTTATTATATATTTAATTATTAATATATATAATTATTTATTTATTATTATTATTAATTATTAACTATTAATTATTAATATACTAAATTAATTATATTATTATATTTAATATTATATTATTATATTATTATTTAATTATTTATTATATATTATTTAATTATTTTATTAAATTAATTCATTTAATTATTATTATATTATTATATTATTTATCTATTTATTTATATATTTATTATAATATATTAATATTATATACTATTTATATAATATATATATAATATATATATAATATAACTATATAATCTATTATATTATATTAATATTATATAATATATATATATATCTAATATATATATACTTATATTACATATTCTAATTTCCTGGAGCGCGTCTAAATTCAGACATCTACTTAGGTACTCATATAGGTTATATTGTCAAACGTAAGTAAATCCATCTAGGTTAGTTATCTATGTCTTATTGGTCATTTAGTTACGATACTCATAATAATGTGATTATTCAGTGGATTCTTACTGGACATTTAGTTTCCTTTAGCTCATGTTCACGGGGGTTGTTGTATATATATTATATATATAGTATGATAAATTGTTTAATTTAAATATATATCAACTTATTTACTATATCTGATGTATATATTAGCGGTAATAAATATTGATTATTATATCACTCACTTAATCCTGTATAAACTCACGCAAGGACTCTAAACCGAGACCTAAGCTTAGTTATGTGTGGATATGTTCTTGACAGTGGGGTTGCGCATAAACCTAAGAACTATCCTATATGGATCTACGATGCCGTAAACCTAGACCTAACTTAGATGGATTTACGTTCTATATATATATATACTAATAATATATATATATTATATATATATATATATATATATATATATATATATATATATATATAATCTAATATATATATATATATATTATTAATATATATATATATTATAGGCAACACTCCTTTAACAAGGAAAGTTAGATAGAATTAGTAACCATAAGATAGTCGAAATTAAATCTCCAGAACTACTATTGACTAATACACCTACAGTGTTTTGTTAGCCGCATGCGTCACCACAGGGCCAATTCCTAGATATAGCAGGCAATGATAATTTTGGTACTTTTTTTTAGAAATATATATATATATACACTCTCTATATATATATATATATATTAATATATCTGTACATGATAACATAATTATTATTATATTAGTTGAGTATTAAGCTAAGAATAGTGTGAGGCTATTATTTTGCTTTTGCGTTCTAATTTGATTTATAAATTATATTGCTTCACTGATTTTAAGAAAAGAAAATTCTTTCAAATATAATTGAATTTATAGCAAATATTTAGTACATAATAATATAATAATAATAATAAATATAAAATAATAATAATAATAATAATAATAATAAATAAAATAATATAATAATAAATTATAATAATAAAATAATAATAATAATAATAATAATAATAATAATAATAATATAATAATAATGGCCAAACTAAAGAAGTTACGCGCATGATATCTCGAAAACCTAAGATAGGTACAGCAAAAACTGATAACATAACTGGAAATCAGCGATGAATTTGTATGAAAAAATGGAAAAAATATTATCATCAATAATATTTTTATTATAATATAATTTTTTTTGTTTTATATCTCTTAACACCAATAATATTTAGATCTATAATATAGTTATAAATTAAAATAGGTATGATAATAAGTATAAAACTTAAAAACACATATCTGGAAATCAGCGTTATAATAAATATTTATATTTTAGGGGGCTCCGAGCCGAAACGGTGGACATGAGTGGGGGTGAATAACGTTTTCCATACTAGTACCTCAGTAGTGGGTTCAGGTGAGCGCGAGGAACCTTATAACTCCAGCGTGTACAATTAAATCCTAATTTTACAAAAATACCAAGAGCGATAAGGGGTTTCCGAAGATCCTCAAATCTCCACCGGAGGGGTGAAAAATAGTTCCCTATACCTACCTGTCGTTATACCCTACTATATATATCACCAGGAGGCCGAGAGACCGGCTATCTACCGATATCTGTTATAGCATCTTTTAGCGGTTTAACCCTCTAGGTAGTATTTACAATTTTAGTTAAAATATCAAAATAAAATATCTATTTTTTTACAAATCATAATTTATCTATGTATAACGCGATATTCCAAAATTATGTTTAATTTATAAGTTTTTCTTGTACCTATATCGTATTTAGATTGCGGATAAAATAATTAAAAATAATAATTTAGATAAGATTCCTCTGCTAAGGTGTATATTTTTCATATATTCTCAGCAGTTGTTGCCCCTCCACTCCCTGCTAGATTTATTTTAATTAATGTTATATCTTGTTTATCCCTTTGATATCAATCATTGTACGCCTTTTCCTGAAAAGATATCATAAACGTGACACTAAATCAATATTCAGATACTACATGTTTTCATTAGCATATAAAAAGTACCAATGAAAGTGAGGTGAAAAGTAATATTATCAATATCTTATATAAGAGATCTAGGGCAAATTTATTAACCTATATCAATAGCAATAAAAATAACTTATAACACAATAATAATCCAACTTATCAATTCATCTCTTACTCTTAAAAATAGATTAAGCAAATTAATGAAATCACTCCAAATAACAATAATCTCACAAACACAATACTCTAATAATAATAGTAACGAGAATATAAACATTAAAATAGCTCTAATCTTCAACACTATTTACTAATGAAAATGTCTACTTCTTAAATAATGATGGCATGATCCTTCTCCAGCTCTATCTCTGTCGGATTGTTTCGATCCGCAGTCTATAATGAAGAATATCATAGTCCTCCGTATTTGAAGTAAATGTAATATTTTTAAAACTTGTATATGTCCCTCTGAGGATATTGCCTTTCTAACAGAAAACATTTAATCCTTCAGCTCTCATCATATGAATTTACCCTCAACCAGAAATCATTGTCATTGCTTAATGTTTGCACTCCTCTCTAAGCAAAATATCTATGCCTTTCTTAAATAAGGGGCCCTTAAACTTGTGGCCAATACTTTAAATACTGAAGGACCATTTTTAACAGCAGCAAATATTCTTACGTCACTAGAAATTAATTAAATAACATTGGTAATCTTAAAATATTGAATGATAAGCTATGTATAGAGTGAGGCTTTTCCTTATTTTATAATCTTTTATAAAAGGAACATATTTTTAAAATAATTTTGGCTTCACTATATTTTTATATAAATATTTTTGGAAACAATTTGGCCTATACCAATATCCGTCTAACTAAAGCAAACATCTAGTTTAGTTCACCGTTTTTATATACTTTCGTGTCTCTCAGTTACCTTTTTTATTAGCACTTCTATTTATCTCAAGATGAAATCTTGCACGAGCTCAAAGTTATTTTACGTTAGCGTTTTCAAATCATTCCTTTAGAGTGTTAACATGTCTGTGTCCTATCCATTTATATATTTTTTAAGGCCAAACACACCAGAATGAGGAGGGAACATCAGCTATAGAGGAAATTCAAGAGAAAGTAATCCTGTCGACTGCGCCATTCACAGAAAAATATATATGAATGCATAATTATATGAAGAAAGAATAAAAAGAGGGATTTTTTCAAAAATAGTCGATTTTAAATTTTTACTATAAAAAACTTTACAACTATTTATAGGGGGTATTAGTACTTATTAAAAATTTATATAAAAAAAAAATCCTCTTTATAGCTGATTTTCTTTCCTCTTCTGTGATACAACCATTTCTATAACCAGTTGATTGATGTATTTGTGGATTTTGAGAGAGCAAGACACCCAATCTGTAAGGATGGGATCTTATAAGCTCCTATTTTATTTTATTTTTTATTATTTATATATTATTATTATTATTATTTGATTATTATAATTCTTATTATTATTATTATTATTATTATTCATTATATTATTATTCTTAAATTCCTCTTTCTTTATTCAGTAGCCTATATCAAAATATGAAATTTAACTTTTTACTTTAAACTGAATTTTATTTTTAATTTAATTTTGAACAGTCAACTTTACAGAAATGATTTACTTTAAATTTAAAGGTTTTAGGTTAGCTTCTCTATTTTTCTACCATATAAAGTATGGTGGGTAAGAACTAAAATCAACTGTCAGCTATACAGAATGAGCTTAGATATGTTATGCTTACCCTATTTAAGAACAAGAAGTTCCTCCAATTGATAAAACTATTCCTCATCTGGGGTTGAAAGGCCTCTTCTAATAATTATAGCATATGCTGCTAACTTCTTCAGGTCTAGGTATGGTGGCCTAGGCCACTTATTGTATATGAAAAAAAATAATAAAACTTTTTAGTTTGTTATTACTATTTTATTTTTTTTATTCTTTGGCCATTTGAAGTATTGTACTTGATTATTAAATCCTTTTTTTTATTATTATTATGCCAGTTGTGGCAGAACTAGAAACATAGTTCTAGCTCCAGAGAAATGTATTTTTGGTCTGCACCTTTTTCTCATTGCTCAAATGTTGCAAGAGATTAGGGTTGGGGCTTTTTTGCCCGTCGTCAAAAATCCAAAGTCATAACAATAGAATCTTTGACGTCATGGCAAATTCCAAATACATTTTTAGGGTGCATTCAAACCAAGCTCATGTTGTATTTTAGTTAATTTTTTTTTATTAAAAAATTTATTTTTATTATTCAAATAAGGATTCAAAAATCAAATTTCACACTTCAATATGGCCACTTGAATAAAAAAGAAATAAAAAGAATAATATATATATATATATATATAGTATATAAAGAAAATAAAATAATATACATTGTATAAGGTACATAATATACATTATACAATGTATATTTTTTAACATAAGTAAATAAAAAAGAAATAAAAAAAATAATATATATATATATATATATAGTATATAAAGAAAATAAAATAATATACATTGTATAAGGTACATAATATACATTATACAATGTATATTTTTTAACACTGGGAGGAGGCCAAAATTAAATTCTAAATGAATTTAATTTTGAAAAGTATGCAAAGTAAATTTGATAACAAATTTTACTTTACATTGTTATTTCAAATGCATATCAATGTCTCTAGTACAGAAGGACACAGACACCCATTTGAAAAGCATGCAAAGCAAACATGATAACAAATTCACTTTACATTGTTATTTCAAATGTAAATCAATGTCTCTATTACAGAAGGACACAGATACCCATTAGATACCCACTGCTGGAGATACTAAAGTTGCCCTTGATTTATGAGCTTTTTATGTAGCTCTCTACATTGAACTGCAGCTTTCCTTTTTACTCTACGGTCAGCATCATTGTTCTTATCATTAGGGGTGGAAACTGTTTCTGGCATATTTTCATGAAATTTGGTATATTTTTTTATTAATAATATAATATCCGATGTGTGTCGGGTTATAATTTCTTGGTTAGGTTTTTTAATTTTTACAGAAACAGTTTCTCCTAAATCATTATTTTTTATTTCTTGTACTGTTCCCATGCTGTAAAAGTATGGTTTACAGAATTTTTCTTTAATGGCAACAACATCTCCAACTCCCAGTGAAGTGTGTGTGTTTTTTTTTATATTTATCTTGCTGGTTAGTGGCAAGATATTGTAGGTTTGCTAAGAATTCATCATAGTACAAATCATTCAAATTAGATTTCACTTTTCTGTATTTTTGAAAAGTCAAATATAACTGATCTTGATCAGGTTCACAAGGAGACCAATCAGGATCATCTGAATGATCTACACCATCATGAAATAAATGAGAAGAAACAACCAAAGCTGGAACCTCATATCCCTTCAGCAATATCTCCGGTGTTATTGCAAATGGGATATTTAGATCCACCTCAGGGTCTCTCAATATTGATTTAAATGCTACTGGCCTTTTATTTATAAGCATGTTTGCTTCCCTAACTAATAAAGAAAACTCATCCTGCTCTAATATATTTTTTCCTATAGCACTATAGATTATATTTTTCACCTGTTTGACTAAAGATTCCACTAAACCTCCTAGAAAGCTTGCTTTACCAGGGTAGGGGGAAAATTCTAAAACCTTTATATTATGGAGAGTTAAATAATTTTTTACCTCTATGTCATTAATAAAATCTTTAATAATTTGCACTGAGCTTACTATACTACTTCCCTGGTCACTAACTATAAGTTGTGGGAATCCAAAGTCAAACACATGAAATTGAAAAGCAGAGATAAAGCATTTATTATCTACATTTTTACATAGAACAAGGTTTACAGCTCTAGTGTATGTGCAAGTTATAATTAATATGTAAATCTTCTCTACTACATTATTTATTTTTATATTAAAAGGTCCAATGTGGTCAAGAAATATTTCTCTAAATGGAATTTGAGATGGATTTATTCTATAATCTTTGTAATGGTTCTGAATTAATTTTTATGGTTCTGCCATACACTAATTTACATTTTATACAGTTTTTGATATTTTTCTTAACTACTGAATATGCTGTTGGAATATAAAACTCCTTTCTTATTATAGCTAGAAGTTTATAGACACCTGCATGTTTCATTTTTACATGTAATTCTTTAATTATTATATCAGTTAGTGAATGATTTTTATGCAACAATATTGGATTTTTTTTGATTAAAATCAGCATCTAAGTTTGCAAATTTACTTTTTACTCTAATTATATTGTTTTTTATCAAGAAAAAGATTGAGTTGTGTGACCAAATTTGTTTCATTATTTTTGGGTTTATTAAATAGCTGATATCGTTTCTGAAAACAATTTTCCTAGCTGATATTGCCTACAATGACATTACAAATTTTCTTCATATGAGCATGATTGCCTTAAGTGTCACAATTGATAAACAAAGTGGGGTTTTTTCTCATGTACCTCTAAGCTTCCAATTATGAATAAATTTTCTTACATAGTGTGAAACCTTAAATAGTTTATTCAAAGAAGAAAACCTATCTAATTTAAATAAGGGTACAAAAGAAAAAGTTTGAATATTATAAATATTAAAATCTGTATTATTATTATTATATAAGGGATTTGGAACAGTGACCTTTAACCTTTCATTATTGTTATTTAATATAGGTCCATTTAAATAAAGTGAATTTTTTAATAAAACCTTATATGAAACACATCGAGTAACATAATCACTAGGATTCTGAGATCCTTCACAATGATGAAAAGTTATCGGGTGTTTCTCACATGCAGTTTCAATAAAATTCAGCTGATTATTTATAATGGTTCCTTTTCTTTCAATTTTGTTTAATTTTTCAATTTTATTTATAATCCAATTCAATGTTACCATTGAATCAGTATATAAATGTAATTTATTTATTTTTAAAGGTGTGAAAGTATTAGTTAAATTGTCAAACATTTCTATTAGACATTGTACTCCAAATGTTACGGCAAATAGCTCTAGAACTGGAATAGATCTGTTAGTATTTTTATTTGAAATTAATTTATTTTTTGCACACAAAAAATGCAGCTCACTACTATCTGTATTTTGTAAATATAAGACACTACCATAAATGTCTTTACTAGCATCAGTAAATGCTATAATATTATATGAAGAAGCATAATCCCCAATAAATCTTTTTAGTTCAGGTTTTTTACTTTTATTATACTGTGAGCAAATATTTTTATATTCTTTTAGTAAATTACTATCTAATTTTGTGTCCCATGTTATATCTTTGTTATTTTGTAGTTTATGTAAAAATAATTTAGCCCTGTTTTTTCCAGGAAGTCCAATATTTAGTGGGTCAAATAGACCATTTATGGTAGATAAAATAGATCTCAAAGTGTTTGCTTTGGGATCCATTTCACTATTTTTATTATATAAGGTATCATTATGAGTATCCCATATCATCCCTAATAGTTTAATGTGATTATTTATAGGCTCATCTACATTACTGTTATTGTCTAACTCACTATAATTTAATTTTTTAAACTCTGGTGAATTACTATGAAATTGTTGCAAATTGAACCCATAATTGTTAAATATTACATGAGACCTATGATAAGCAAGAATAATTTCACTTTCAGAAGATGAAGAAGAACCTAAGTTATCCATATAAGAAAGGTTATACAAAACTTTCCTAAGTTCATATTCAAACTCATCACAAATATCAATTTGCAATATTAATATTATGTAAAGTGCTACCATGAGAATGGAAGGGCTACATCTAATACCAAACGGAAGTCGCATTAATTTATAAGAAACAATACTAAAATCATTTTCTTTTATATTTTTGAACCACAAAAAATGGAATCTTTCAGTATCCTCAAAAGGCAATTTAATATTGAGAAAGGCTCTCTCCAAATCGAATACCAGCAGATACTGATTGAACCTAAGTAGTGTTAATGCTATATCTAGTCTATTATTTAAATTAGGTCCTGGTAAGCTAACATTATTATGTGATAAATTAGTTTTTTGGGTTTTATCGCATAGGTTTGACAAATATACAATTCGGCATTTTGTCGTTTCTACATGATCTCTGAAAACTGCATTATGAGCTAAAAATGAAACTTTATTATTATTTTTTACTGTATTTATTTCAACAGGTTGAATGATACCTTGGTTAAGTTGGTCAATTATGACATTATTATATGCTTCTAATTTTAGAGGCTCTTTTTTATATTTTTTAAGTATTGATTTCAATACAGAATTAGCCAAATAAAAATTATTTGGCAAAAATTTTATTAATTTATTATTCCATAAACAAGGCATAATCAATCGACCTGTATCCATATCTACATGTGTATTTGTAATTAAGTGTTTTATAAGTTCTATGTTAAGCTCTGTGAATTTTTTAGGACATTCAAAATTATCGTAATTTAATAAATCATTTAAATTTTTATTTACTAGATCATCATCCAATTCTATGCTAGTATTATTATTTTGAGCTAGAGATGAGATAGAGTAATCCATTTCTAGTCATTCCATCTTATTTTCTATTTTGACATTTTTTGCGAGCAAATCAGCCTGCTCTGTAAATTTCTTTATATACTTCAAATATGGCAAATTTTTTATTAATTTATTCAAGTCCCCAGCTAATAAGATTCCTAAAGAAGTGTAATATAACAATGAACTGTTGTTTGTTAAACCAAATGAACATGCATTTATTGGTATTATGTGGGCTCCATTCACACCTAATAGTATATGGATTTCCTTATTATTCTTATTTCTTAAGTGCTTATCAGCTAAAGGTATTTTATGTTCCTCAAATGCCTTTACAATTTGAGGGGAAGGTATATTCACTCTGGTTTGTATTGAAGGGACTACAGCTGCAACAATACTGTTATTTTTATTATTTATTTTTATATCAACTTCTATAATAGAAGTTTTGTAATATTTGCTTTCATTGAAACCCTTTACATTAAGCATTATTTCAGACTGTACAACTTTATATTTAATTTTTTGTGCTACTGTTTGTGAGATATAAAATTTATTTCAGACCCAGAATCATATAAAACCCGCAAGTCTTGGTTGTTATTGTTTTTATTTATACAAGTGGTGGTGAAGGTAGGAAGAGTTATGTTTTGACTGCTTGTTACATTTAAGGAGCTTAATAATAAACAATTTGCTACTTGCTCTGAGGATGGGTTATCTACAGGTGTAACATTTAGTTCAACAACATTGGTTGATGTTTCTGCTTGTGTATTATTTTTATTTTTATTGTTTTTTGGTTTTTGAGTTGGATTAGGTCCACTTCGTTTTTTAATACATAAAAATGCTGAGTGCCATGAATTACAATTTCTACATTTATTACTAAATTTGAACTTACAAGTTTCAATTTTATGATTTAAGTACCCACATTTAATACAACCTCCCAATTCTTTGATTTTTTGCAATTTTGATTCAGGTGTTTTGAAAGTTGGGCAACTATACAATTTATGGTCCATACAATCTGATGTTTGCAATGTCTGACAAATGGAACAACCCACCCTTTTTGTTGTTTCAGTGTTTGTTTTTTGTTTTTGATTCACATCAATATTAGTAGCTAAAGCTACTGTTTTTTTCTCAACTTGTGATGTTGTTTTAGTAGTGTATGTATTTGCATTTGTTTTTGTATTTACTAACCCACTCTTACCTATTCTATTATGAACTTCAAATGCATTATTTAAAATTTCATCTAAATTTGGATATGTATTATTTGTAATGTTGATATATTGGGTTTGATATTGTTCTGACAAACTATTCCACAAAAAGTATTGACAAATCACCTTACTATTTATTTTTAAACTATCTATTTGGCTTTCTATTAATTTAGCTTCACTGATCCATGTGTAAAAGTCATTATTTAATTTTAATTTTATGATTTTTTCTATTACTGAAAATTGTTGCAAGGTTTTATTGCTGAAAGCGGTTTTAAGCAAATTTTTTGCCATATCATAATCCATATCTGCCATAGGGCTTTTTTGTATTAAAATTTTAGCTGGACCTTTGAGTTGTTTCATTAGACAAGAATGTCTAGCAAATTTATTATATTTTTCCCTATCGATAAATTTTTTATGAACCTATCAAAGTCTTCAGGTTTTCCATCAAATTCAGGAAGCTGAAGTTCGGGTCTTTTTAAACCAGAGAAACCAGTTTCAATATGAGCATTATTTGAGGAAATATTTTGTACAGGGCTTATTTTATTTTCAATTTCACTTATGAGAGATGAGATGCCAAAGGCATAGTACTCATTTTTTTCACAAATTTTATCTGCGTTTTCAAATGTGAATTCTTGACAGTCAGCGTAAATATTTATTATTTTATTGTCCAACTCTGTAACTTCTTTTAGTTTTGTTTTTAAATTTAAGATAACACCCTTTAACTCATTAGATGTATATAAATCTATATCAGCTGTTATTTTATTTATCAATTTGGTAATAATGGACCTCTTGGTTCCTCTTTGTTTAACGAGAGTCAAAACTTGTTGAAATAATGAGGTTGGGGTTGCCCCGTCACTAATTATTTCTTCAACAAATTTTAACTCTACATTTGGGTCCACTACATCCATATTAAAAAATAACCTATCTAAAATGTTTTAAATTTTTTTTTTTTTCTTTTTTTTTTTTTTTTATAGTACGGTATATTGTCAGTCTCGATAGTCCTATGTAACTTATCTATTTTATAAGCTTAATATTAATAATCGTCAATAACTTTACATAGTATACAGTATACAGTACATAAGTTATGTACTGTATATATTTTTTTTTTTGTTATAATATGTTGTCAGTCTCAATAGGCCTATGTGGCTTCAACTAAAATTTATTTATTAATAAATATATTTATACTGAATATACAGTATATGGTACATATATTTTTTTGTCTCGATAGCCCTATGTGGTTTCAAACTGTCTTATTTTTTCTTATATTCAATAC
Organism: Trachelipus rathkii; assembly: GCA_015478945.1. Classification (NCBI taxonomy): domain Eukaryota; kingdom Metazoa; phylum Arthropoda; class Malacostraca; order Isopoda; family Trachelipodidae; genus Trachelipus; species Trachelipus rathkii. The sequence continues at coordinate 13,835 of JABUQX010086393.1, forward strand.
CTATAACTTTTGTCTCAATAGGCCTATGTGGTTTCACAAGGCCAAATATTTTTTTTTTTTTAAGGCCAAACACACCAGAATGAGGAGGGAATATCAGCTGTAGAGGACATTCAAGAGAAAGTAATCCTGTCGACTGCGCCATTCACAGAAAAATATATATGAATGCATAATTATATGAAGAAAGAATAAAAAGAGGGATTTTTCAAAAATAGTCGATTTTAAATTTTTACTATAAAAACTTTACAACTATTTATAGGGGGTATTAGTACTTATTAAAAATTTATATAAAAAAAAAATCCTCTTTATAGCTGATTTTCTTTCCTCTTCTGTGATACAACCATTTCTATAACCAGTTGATTGATGTATTTGTGGATTTTGAGAGAGCAAGACACCCAATCTGTAAGGATGGGATCTTATAAGCTCCAATTTTATTTTATTTATTATTATTATTATTATTATTATTATTATTATTATTATTATTATTATTATTATTATTATTATTATTATTATTATTATTATTATTAATTCTTTCTTCATTCAGTAGCCTATATCAAAATATGAAATTTAACTTTTTACTTTAAACTGAATTTTATTTTTAATTTAATTTTGAACAGTCAACTTTACAGAAATGATTTACTTTAAATTTAAAGGTTTTAGGTTAGCTTCTCTATTTTTCTACCATATAAAGTATGGTGGGTAAGAACTAAAATCAAACTATCAGCTATACAGAATGAGCTTAGATATGTTATGCTTACCCTATTTAAGAACAAGAAGTTCCTCCAATTGATAAAACTATTCCTCATCTGGGGTTGAAAGGCCTCTTCTAATAATTATAGCATATGCTGCTAACTTCTTCAGGTCTAGGTATGGTGGCCTAGGCCACTTATTGTATATGAAAAAAAAATAATAAAACTTTTTAGTTTGTTATTATTATTTTCTTTTTTATTCTTTGGCCATTTGAAGTATTGTACTTGATTATTAAATCCTTTTATTATTATTATTATGCCAGTTGTGGCAGAACTAGAAACATAGTTCTAGCTCCAGAGAAATGTATTTTTGGTCTGCACCTTTTTCTCATTGCTCAAATGTTGCAAGAGATTAGGGTTGGGGCTTTTTTGCCCGTCGTCAAAAATCCAAAGTCATAACAATAGAATCTTTGACGTCAT
>JABUQX010086393.1:20000-22500 GCA_015478945.1 Trachelipus rathkii
AGCCGGTATTTCAGGCTCATTTTTATCCATACTTACTCCAGGTGAACCCACCAATGGTGGAAGTTGTGAACGTCTACCTACTACTTTTTCTGCTTTAGCTTTCATGCTAAAAATCAAACTTAGTGTATTTAAGGATATTTTTCCTTCCACACACTCTTTCCTTCCCTCTTCGGGTAAAGCATCAATATATTTTTGTAAATTATCAGGCATCTCTTCTTCACCAGGGTCATCTTCCTTTGGCCATCCACCACGAGCTTCCAGTTTCTCCACGGTACTCATTATATGAAACAAAAGAGAAAACTTTATTTTAGACAAAACCCAAAAATCGAAATATCCCTATATATATATATATATATATATTTTTTTTTTTCTCTCACAGGCAAAAACAATTTTTAATTATATTTATATTTTGAAACTAAAGTCTAGAAATGCTTTCACAAAATTTTCAATCAATATAAATTTATTATTTTTATTTGTACTACTCGTCTCGTATTTAACTTAAATCACGCTTAATTTTAACCAAAACAACAAGTCACTACCACAGAACAAGGATCTCGGTGGGACCTCCAACTTTTTGTTGCCGATTAGTTCTGACAACAAAGAAGACAAATCAAGAACTATTTTACTTTTTATTTACGATTTATTTATTTACGTAAACAAAGAAAACAATTTTTAGACTTTTATTTTTCCTTTTTATTTTTTTTTTTCTCAAATAATTCGTCCCTTGTTCGTTAGGTAATCTAAAGACTCGTCATTTTGGTTATATTTATATACACGTGATATATTTATTTACAAATAATAATAATAATAATAATAATAATAATAATAATAATAATAATAATAATAATAATAATAATTATGAATAATAATAATAATAATAATAAATATGAATAATAATAATTATGAATAATAATAATAATAATAATAATAATAAGTTTTTTCTTTATTAAGACAATAACTTAACTTTTCTTATATATCTTGATATACAATTTTGTCTATTCCAATTACGTACTACATCAATTTAGGAATTTAGGAAAGTTTCCAAAGACGTTTCATCAAATATTTTTTGTTGTCTCAAAAACTTCTATGACAGCTATTCGGAATTCAATCCTTCGCAAGTAAACTATTCCAAATTTTCAGCCACCGAAAACACTGCTAAATGAAAAAACTGAGATTATTCTTCAAATTCAACATTCCAATTATTTTTTAAGCTTCCAACTCCGGAAGAAAAAACCTAACATTCAAAAACTATAATTTTATTTCCCTCGAACGAAAAACCAACTACTACAATCTCGAACAAAAATAATTTTACTTCCTTAAAAAACAACCACTAAAATCTCGAACAAAAAACCAAACCCAAATCTCACTTTTCTTCAACTAAAATCTAAATCACTTTTCTTTGAAATGTCAACTCTAAACTTACAAAAACTCTTCAAAATCATCAAAACTAAAGACTACCAAAACTAAACTTAATATTCCGCTTCTTTTTTTTAACCACTCTTACTTAATATTCAAATTCTACTAGCAACTAACTTAATGTAAAAACCATCGAAAAACTCTTAACAAACTCAAACTTAATAATCCAGCCCTTTTTTAATAATTCGACTTTAATATTCCAGATCTTACTCAAACAACTCAAACTTAATATTCAAATTTCTATGTTCAGATATTTTTTTTTTCGTAACTCTCAACTTTTCCTTAAGAATGATTTTCTATATTTTTAAATCTAGCTGGTTATCCAAAAGTCTAAATTTGAAACAACGTTAATCTGCCACATATATATAAAAAAAATTAAAAAAAAAAAAAAAACAGAATTCGAAACCCCGCCTTCTTTTTTTTCATTACTTTATATTACTTATAAAGTAACCAAATCATAATTTTAGAAAAATATAAATTAAAAGAGGGTCCTTGTTGATCATAAGGATCTGTTATATATTTTTTTTTTTTTTTTTTTTTTAATTTTTTATTTCACATATTGCTATTATCTAATTCAACAATAAATTTCTGCGGTAATAAACAGGATCCAAAAATGTACATACAAAAAAAAAGGTAATTACTTAATAGAAACATACTTTTTTAAGCATCGTTCGTTTGGCAGATACCGGGAGAAATTAAAGACTCGTGATTTTTTTTAAATGCAAAAATCTTATTTAGAAATACTCTAAAGCAAGAGAAAAAACAAGTTACGACAAGTGTATCTATCTAGGTTAGGTATAGGTTTACTGCATCGTCGATCCATCTAGGTTAGGTATAGGTTTATTGCATTGTCTATCCATATATGTTAGGTCTTAGTTTAGGATCCTCCTAGCTCAGGTTATGATAAGTTTTGTTAATTATGCACGGGATCAAATATATAAAAAAAAAATCAAGGACCTAATTTTGCCCATAAACATTATTTTTTACCCTCCTTAATTCATATACGTTTTAACACTGGAAATCAATTTCTCATGCAAAATGAACGTTTTTGCTTACTTTTTTATTTAATTTTTAATATTTTAAA
>JABUQX010086395.1:0-15000 GCA_015478945.1 Trachelipus rathkii
GGAGAACCCATTGAGAGGCAATAAGTTTGTTTGTAAAAAGAATTGTTAAACCAGTAAACGAAAACTGTGACTCAATCCGTGTGCAGAGAAATAAGTTGCTTAACGATATGGCAGCATATAGGATAACTTTAAAGTGGACTTGTTATGCTTTTCGGAAGACATCTGAGACTGATAATTCTAGTAAGTTTAGAGTAAAGGTGTGATCGCTTTAGGGACAAGGTACTAAGAGTGAGAAAATTTAGAGGTATAAAGACGTCAAAGCTAAAGAAGATGTGTGTGTGAAAGTGACTTAAGTTGAGCTATCGAATACCTGATGTCATTGAAATCTTCTGTATTCGATTAATGAGATGGGAACTGTGCAATCCTCATACCATTTGACCCACGATTAATGGTTTTAAATTGAGAAAGACCTATTCAGGAAGCAAAGTTATTAATAAAAGTTAGATTATTTACTACCCTACATATATATAAGTACTTTGAATCAATGACCTTAGCCGCGTAAAGCGGTGATTACGTGCTTGTGATACATCATTTGAGCGCAAGTCATAGAATGGAAGCACCCCACATGAATCAATCTATCTAGGTTCGGTTCTAATTTCATATTTATTATAAATGTCGGTATATTAATACTTGCGTTCAAATAAGATTGCGAATTCAATTTGAATAATTTATTATTTTAATATATTTCAATATCATATATCAGTAATATTTCATCTACTCTGTATATTATCTGACTATATTTTATATCTATATTACATATATTATTCCTTTTTGCTTAAATGACTTTTCCGTGTTTCTATAAAATTAGATTCGAATAAATTATTTATATTACCATAATGCTTTAAAAGACAACTTATCTCTCTCTTGCCTCAAATAGGAAAATCAATATTTATCTTTATTATAAATTTAAGTGTTTAAGTGCATCTTTAATTTTAAATTTTCTTAAATTAAATTTTTATTCATTTAATTCATAATTCAATACTTATTAATTATAATATTGAAACTATAGTTATATTTCACCTAAGTCCAAATTAAGCTGTTTTTGATTTTGCATTTCTATCTTTAGCATAAACTCACCGCCCCTAAGGCTAATTATGAAAGCATATCCGCCCCTCGGCAAAATTCCCGCCCACGGTCTAGGATCCCTAGTAGCTCTAGGGCGATTATAGATTATTACAGCTTCACATTGAATCTGATTATTCATTTATGTATTACTAATATTATTAATTAGTTATTATTTTAATATTTCTAATATATATTACATATATATATAATATTCATATAATAGCTATAAATATATATTATATAATGTAATAGTATATATATATATATCCTAAAATCCTATATAATATAAGGAGTATATATATAATACAATATTTTAACTATATATATATATACCTATATATATAGTATATATTAGTACTATATCCTAATATATATTCTCATCTAACCCCTTTTAACCCCCAAGACTGGTGTAAGGTGCGTAAGATGCACGGAAAAGAAAAGCAGTAAGAAAATATGACAAAAGAGCGAAGAAAGAAAGTCCAGCCTTACCCCTACCCCCCTCTGTACCAATTACTTAGTAAAGACTCGTCACAGTCAGAAAATCCACCCTATAAGGCTTCACGGGACTTAAGCGACGGCCCTCCAGCATGGTAGAATCGTCATTGTAAATTAGTGTTCATCCCTTGGCCTGGTGGGCCACAACGATACCCCCTCACAAAACCCCGCCATTTCTCACATTTGCACCTTTATTCTCGCTCTGCCAAACTCCTGACATTTTTGTCCTTCAGACATTCGTCTTTACTACTGGAACTCATCCACTTTTTCTTAACGATCTCCCACCGTCGGATTTCCAAACACACCGTCCCGCGAGCTATGAGAACGTCCGCTGTAAAAACCACGAGACTTTTACATTCATCCATTTCCACTGACCAAACACCCTACTGCGGCAACGTAGCTTTCATTTATTCTCTCATTTACCCTTTCTCCACAACACGACACAACTCTCTAATATGTTTCATCCTCATTTTAATCGAATTCTTGGCGTGCACACCTGAAAGCATGCCCCTAGAGGAATGTCCATACTGAACAACCACTTGAACTTTAGTGATCTATACTTCTATTCCAGACCATAGTCTCACTACTTATACAATAACACAGGTAAGCCCAACAAGCGTCATGTAAGACCTATCACTCAAAACGACTTACGTCGCCTATAACATTTCCCAACATTTAATTTGCACCAGCCACCTTTCCTGGCATCCAACATAGTACCGTTAGAGAGAGTGTTAACTCATACAACCTTGTTCCAGGCTGCTCACCCGACTACATAACTTCAACTGAGGACTGTCTGCCCTCACTCACAACCATCACCTTTATCAATAATATCATCAGCTAATTGCCGCTGTGCCAAATCTCTCTCACCTCAAATTCTCTCTATAACTTTTCAGATTCGCCGCACAGCAAAACCAAATCACCGCATATAATATTAGGTAGGCACCCTCCACTCATCTCCATTCTTCCATCATTCTAACAACCAATTTTCCTGTCACGCCCACGCCCCCTAAATTCCTTTCATTGACCCCATCCATATACAAAATTCGAATAACGCCAAGGAGACATAACACCGACCCTCGCCGTTCCAGTCCGACTATGTTAAAAACTAAACAACCAAAACTTTATGTAGAAAAAAAAGCGCACCCCATTTAATTCTTACAACAGCGCCTCGAAACTACTGTATATCGTCATACATTCTTTTGATGCCATTCAGAAGCCAACCACCAACATTATATAAATCACTAACACCTGCCATAGAGCTTCCCTAATTTAACCCCATCATACAGCCTGTTTCGGCAGAAATCCATAAAACTTAATACAATTTATTCTTGCTCTTCTTCTCTCCCTCATTTTCTGCTAATCTCTTTTCCTTCATGTAAAGATCTGATCCCACACATCCTCTGACTACTCCTAAATCGACGCTTGTTTCTTTCACCAATCAGTCTTTTCAGTCACTCAACCGCAACACTCTTTCGCCAAATACCCCAACATATTTCTTCCCGTATAACACCAAACTAAAAGCTAATTCCCCTATAACCGATTTCTACAGTTCCCTTTATCTCCCTTTACCGCTATACATACAGGGCTACTTTTAGACACTCTGAGCTTTCCTCTTCTTCAACTCCTTCGAACTATATACTGTCCTCTCATATCCCCCTAACGGCGCCGCTTTAATTACACAACTTCACAAGATCCAATCAATAGACAACCCATGCTTGCCGTCCGTTCTTCGTTCCTTTCACCAGAAATTTTCATTTATACCTCTGTCAGATTTAGCATTCTTTCAAATTTATCCCTTTCGCTCTACGACCCATTTCCTCTTTTTGCTAATACCGACGTTCCATGCCCCCAAAAATACCTATATTCTCCTCTGTCTTGCAACCATCAGAACCCACACACACAGTCACTACCACCTCTTCATTACTCCCTACAACAATCAATAAACTCAGATTTTCGAAGTGTTCTTTCCACACTCCCCCTCAGCATCTAATACACACAGTTGGCAAAAACACCATCCGCTATTCAATTATTCTGGGCAGGTTCGCACTTATTCACATTTTAAAACCTCTTTCCGCCGCTCTCCTTTCCCAGAAGAGCTTCCTAATCCCCTTTAAGTCCCCCATTCCTCCTACCCCTTCCAAAACTGTTTATTTACCTCTTCTTTTCTCTTTTACTCCTTATTTTTAACCATTTTCTTTTTTTCCTCCTTATGTATATTTCGCACACCTTTCTTCTTCCTTGAGAACTTCATCATTTCTTTTAGTACATTGCAAACCACAGCTTTTTTTTTTTAACTTTTATTAACTCACCGCTTGCATCACTCTTCATTCCACATCCACTCGACTGTTCGCATCTTACATTTATTCACCCTTCATTCCACAATACTTCTTTTGCACTGCTAAACAATTGGCTTCCAGATTTATTAGTTCAGCCTTGTTTCAACATTCAACTGATTAACTTGCGAGTGCTTTAACATACTTATCCTTATTACTTTGTTCACCCTAAAACTGTCCCTCAACTCTTAAATTTTTCCGTCTCTTCCCTCTGTATCACTTCTCTCCCCATCGCACTGTCCCCACTAACTTACATTTACACATAGAACAAACATAATGATTCCGATCATATCCCATAATCCCATCCCCAGCTCACTGATTTAACATCCAACATAATCTTCAACATCGTCCTTCTTCCCCAACACATCCCAAATCAATCGAATACTTTCACGTTCGATACCGATCTCTACTACCTACAACCATACCTAGTATAACCCTCTATGGATCACTCGTTGTGTTTAAAGAAAGTAATTACTTACACACGCACCCTCTCTCTCACAGAAATCCATCACCTCTCCCTACCAACTTCATTTTTTTCCTGCACCCATATCTACAAAACCCAACCTTGTTATATATATCTATTCTTTTTTTGATTCATCATATATATATATACGTTAATATATATATATTATATAGTTATATATAATATACTAATAGATATATATACTATATGATATATACTATATAATAAGTTGTATATATATATAATATATATATATTAATATATATTATATAATTACATAATTATTAAAACCTTGTGTCTTAATAGTCAAGGTACACATATCCTAGAATGGCCCTGCAAAGTAAGTTCTACTGTAATAACTTTTTAAGAAATCGCTACTATATTTCTACATAAAAAAGTATTGACATTTTATAACCAGTAAAAAAAAAACAAAAAAAAAACAATTGCTTTTTTAAAAAAAATAAGCAAATTTATTTTTTTTTTCGATTTTCAGAAAATAAAAAAAAACTGAACTATTGTGTTTCTTTGTTTGCTTCATTTGGCTCTATACAAAGTCCCTGGCGCGCGGACTATACCATTTTTTGCCGGCCGAGGTCCCGTCATCGGCTATTCTTGTCCCTTTTTGGGCACCTATATTTCTAAGGTGCGGCGTCGTCGGCTATCCGACTTTGACAATTTAATTGAAAAAACCTGCGAGTGGCGGGGCATTAACTATGGGGCCTATTCGGGGGTCTATCCTAGCGTTTTTCATTCGCCGATAGCCCTTCTGTCTAAAAATTACCAACCAGGTAAATTTCCCCTTTGCGCCGATAACGTATAAAGCCCACCCACTTGCCTCTTACACCTTCTTTAAAACCTTCTTAAAAACAGGGATACGCTAACAGAATTCTACTCAGATCTTACTTCCTTAATAATCTTTTATTCATTAAAAAATGATTCAAACATACATCACCATTAACAATATAAAGTAAAGTTAAATATGACTATATATTACCATAGTCTGAACTCCATAGACGCTCTTTTTCCTTCCTTAATTATAAACCATAATAGTTCCTCTCTTAAATAACATAGGCTAATAAAATCACTAGTACCTGCATTGGAGGTTCCATATCCTTTGAGGAAAAGAAGGCCCTTTCTTCAAACAACTTTCATACCCTTCAAGGTAGAAAACGATCTCTTGGCCCTGAGGATGTCCCCCCCCGCGCTGAAGCACCTCTCCCCAGCTGCTGAACTAGGAATGGGGGGTAGTATTACTTTATAAATAAGATCTATATCCATATCTCCCTATGCTGGTGGGGAAACAAGACAGGCTTCTGGATCTTCTTGAAGAGGCAGAAGCTCCACTCCTCCTGGACTTTCCGGTATCGAACGATTTCCAACATCCCTTTGCTGCTTGCTCCTGGCGTACCAACTACTCTAAAAAAAACAATTCTACTGCGTGAAGTGCGGCTGCAAATTGTGTGGTTGTTTGCGCATGTTGTACTGGCCAAAGCTGACGCTGCTGCTGTTTCCCAGTGGTTCATCGATTCCCCTATCTTCCGGGTAATCCTGTCCCTGATCTCCTCCACCATGTCAGGTGCAAGGCTTTCTAGGGCCTTAAGGGTGAAGGGGGGGTGAAGGGCAGTGGCCATAAGGAGATCCCTAATCTGAAAGAGGTGGCCAAACCTCTTTTCATAGCCCACTGAGCGAGGCCCCGCCTGGTACTAGTGGCCTTCATACACAAGATGAATATTTTTCACTCTTCTCCTCCCAGGCTGGTGCTTCATCAACCAATAGACTTGGGGTAGGACCAGGGTGCCGCCCATACCGTATGCTTCTCCCCCTGAAGCATTATTTATCAAGAAGACACCTGCGGCCAACATGGCTCATGAACCAATGTGTAGCTCGTCAACGGACCTGGACAGAAGAAGTGAATTAATATATTGCTTAGTTACGTAGAGCATAATTGATTATTTAATAAAAATAAGACGTGGAGCTACAGAGCGAGTAATCTGTATCGATATGGTGCGAATAGATGTGATCAAGAGTTGAGGGTTTGTTACGAGATGGACAATCTGAGGGCGTGGTCTCTTGGCAGTTAGGAGCTGTCCGGCATCACGACTGAGGAACGAGTTGTTATCATCGGAATCCGTGCGGGTAAGGGAAAAGCACCTGCGAAATTTGATCGCCAGAGATTTTGTACGATCGGTTGTGGACACGTGGGTGGATGAAGTGGAGAACACCATACATGGTTTAATGAAAAGTTATTAAGAGCACATGTGAGACAGCGTGTTGCCCTGTCGGTTACGCCCGGTATTAAAAAAATACAAGCCCTGGATCATATTCCATTAGATGATTCTGTTTACGAAGTAGCGATACTGATGTTGGGCCAAGCAAGAGCGATCGGTTAACCACCGGTACAGCACACAGGGATTAATGGCGCACGGCGCCGGTCTATCTGGGTCTTTGTGAGAGGAGATTTTTATAATTTAAAATAAATTTATATATAATTCATATAAAATATTAAATATATTCAAAAAGATAACACCCTCTTTCCCCTTAAAATAACTTTATACGTTTACACTTACTCTCTGTGACAAGGTCTAACACCTCCCTGTGAAGAACGGGGAACTCCCTTGGGCTACGCGTTGAATCGAGGATCGGTGGTTTATGGCTATCCTTCCATCTCTCGGTTTTTTCGATCCCCCTTAAAACCCCCCCCTCCAAGGAAAGGCACCTTAAATCAACACTTTCATACCTACTGGCGAGTTCCATCTCGCCAGAAATAATATACATGGCTCCTACTTCAACTTCCTATAATATACACACATTACTCAAAAACTTATAAAAATGAACTATTGTCTATTATCAATTACATCGGCAACAATTTCTTACGCTAAGTTTCTTTTTTTAATAGTAACCTTACGTTTTAACCTATGCACCACAATCGGAGTCCTCAGTTTCTCTTTTTGGCGAGCAATTATCTTAGATCTGGTTGGCTCACTCACACTGGGGCCCTGTTCTGTTACAACGGTTCCAACCAGGGCTTCAATGGATCCTTAGCTATGGTCCTCGCTCCATACTTGTGACCCCCCTTGCTCCAGCCCTGGATATCACTCACATCTGTTGTCTCCAACAGATTGAGTGTCCGTTTGAGCACTGAAATTTACAATAAGTTATTATTATTTTATTATTTTTCAAAGAAATTCTAATTTTTAGATTTAGATAAAATGCAATGACATGAATCTTTATTTTTGTTAATACTTATTATTTTACTGTAATAATTTTTTATTAATCATATATTATAGCATTTAGACACTAGGTTTTTTCTTTGCGAATTCAAGTAACTCTTTTTGCATTTGCGGTTGTTGAGGCGGACACGACGTTGGGGCTTGTCACCACCAACCCTCACCCCTCAGGAGCCTCCTGGAGATCCCAAACAATCTCCCAAAAAGGTCATGATAATCACGCGTCCCATAGAAGGATTGCTCCTGTTCCTGGTTGGGACTCACCAAAAGGCGTTTGAAGGCTCCTCTACACGTAGTTGGTAGCCTTGGTCCGTAGTGGAGCCCCACCTTACCCCTTTCGGTAGACTAGCTAAACCTCTCAAATTGCTGAATTCTCTGGTGATTAAGTTCCCCGTAAGCTGGGGGAGTTTTGCCTTTCGCTAAAGACAAATAATTTTAATCCTTTGTTTTAGTCTGTAAATTAAATCAATGATTTACACTCATATGTTCTATTTTTTTATTTTCGATCAAACAAATGACAAAATTTAACTTTTTAATTTTCCCTTCTTACCTTCACTTCGCCCTGACCCGCAAAAGTTGCACTGGCACACTGTTTTGAGGTTGCACCCCTGTCAAGTACCACTAGAGTGATCCTCGTCATTCCCCAAAACAGGACCTATTGTGGGCGGTCCAACTGTCGGCTGTAGTCGGCCACCACTTCTGGTGGAGAGTTGTTTATATCAGCTTGAGTCTTTCCCCTTTTGCATCACTTTCCATATCTCCCTCAACGTCCCCTTGAGACCGTGGGATGAAACTCGGGATTTCAATGAGGTAAAACAATCTCCTATCGTGCTAAGAATCATCAGCGTAATCCTCAGGCATCATTGGAAAATGAATGAACCACCGTAATGAATGAAAAAGGAAATTAAGTTAATAAATCAACTATTTTTTAAAATTTTTAATAAAATATATTTGTTAAAACGTTCAAAATCGCATTGAATCGCTCCATATACCCTATTTTAAAGACAAAAAAATTTGCACATCATCTTAACAAAATAACTAAAATAACAAATCTAGAATTTTTTCACCTTGTGTAACCTTGTCTTGCTCTCTGCTGGCTGAACTTGAAACCTGAGACTCTCATGACCAGAGACATCTGAACGCTTGCGAGACACTCACTCTCCCTGACCCTGGAGCAGACGCTGCTTGCCTAAGTACACCCTTCATGGCTTGCAGAAGAGCTGGGTTAGAAGCGTCATTGTGCATCTGGTATAATAAAATAATACAAACTTTAAAATTACAAATTTCTTTAATTTTCTTTGATCACATTTGTATAAAAGTATCGAAGACTTTAATACGAAGAGTGTATTTGTGTTAAATCTTGATAAACTAATTAACTAGCAACAACAGTTAAGTTGTTGTGATCTTATCTAAATATTAATTTTTTTATTAATAATTATTTCCTAAACTCCCGATGCTTGTAAATGCCTCGCTTGAGGGATGGGGGACCCTTGTCTTGGGATGCTGTAGGAAGGCACCCTTCTTTCCCTTGGCTGCATTGGCAGATGGTTTGACCAACTTGGCAACATCCACCAGTGTGAATCTTCCTAAAGAGACAACCGCAAACCATCAAGGCGTTTTCTTGCACTCAGTCCTCAACAAATTTTTGTCCGAAGAGATGAAGAAACTGAGGAAATGAAATAGAAGGCTTTTTTAAAATTTTTTTTGGAGAATTGAACTATTCGTAATTCTCAATCATTTAAGTCAACATTATAGAACAAAAAATATCAAATTAAAAGTTAATTTCTAGATTTTTATTTTAAAGATTTAATTTGAGAACGTTAAAGTACTATATAGTCTTTACTCTTTACTGCATTGGCTCTTTACGGCTTTTACTTATAGCATGGAGGACGAGTTTCTGTACCTTCTCAAGAGTGAGCCAAATAAGCCTTATTTCAAACTCTTTGAACGGCATCCTCAAAGGCGTTGCCAACACATCTTTGGCCTTGTTTCCAGGACTATCCCTCGTCTGACACTCACATATCAAGGGTTACAGTGACAGGATCAGTAAGAGATCTTGGCTGCCATTTAGTTCACAGCGCTCATCATTTAAAAGTGGGCAGTAGCTCGAAGCTCCTTAAGCTATCTCACTGGATCGCCCAGCGGGCTGAACTCGTCTCCAGAAACCACCTCTGGGTCCTACTCACAGCACATAGGCTTGGCAAAAGAAAACTTATCCAGTGTTACCCTTTACAACTTTTAATTTTTAATAGAAATTTAATGGAGTTTATAAACTAATAAAACAAATATTATTTAAATATAGAAATTTTCAGTATCATTTAAACAACACAATTATTAAATCAAGAAAGATACCTAATAGAGCTAATATAGTAGATAGAATACTTACTATATATATATTATATATATATACATATAATATATATAGTATACTATATACTATCATATATAATATATATTGGAGTGAGATATAGTATATACAAGTGGTCTGTTAGTGTCATATATACTATATATTAAATTTGTTATTATATATTTCACTTTTTTGAACGACTAAATTAGTAACTAGTAACTAGTAGTAACTACTAATCAGTAAATTAGTAATTGGCATAAGGATATACATTATTAACTGTAATTACTTAGTAACATAATAATAATAATGACAATTACATAAAACATAAAACATGACAAGAACATCACAAAGGGAATTTTGAAGAGTAAAAAAAGAATGAGGGGTTAGAAGGGTCTTTTCCTTCTTTTAGCTTTTTGCCATCTTATTCCGTATATGAGTCTACGACCCTAAGACTGAACGAGAGTGAGATGTATTTCACACAGTCTTATCACTATTTACACATGGCCCACGGCCCTTTTTTTCATGACCAATTCATACAAAACCCGTTTATCGAACAACCCCAGTGGACTGTCATGCGAGAAAGAGACACAGGAGTTAGGGAGATTCACCTTTAATTAATTTAAAAAAAAATTCCATACGCCGAACGCGAAGCCGCGGAAAAAATGGCAAGTGCGTCGTTGATGCTTGTCCGACCTATGTTACATAAAAAAAAATGTCGGCTACCGACTGAACGGCTATAGGTACCGAATGGATTAGTCCGCGGGCGTAGCCGACCGATTAGCCCGAATGAGGCCGAAACTTCGTGTGCCCCGGCACTGACAACCCAGCTATGATATATATATAATAAATAATACCATCACTAATATATATATATATATATATATAATATTATATATATAATAGTAATATATATAATATTACTATATATATATAACCCTATTATATATATATTAGGTATATAATATATATTATGAATGGTGCAGACTCAACCCTTTGGGGTAATTGCTGGTCTTGGAATGGCAACATTAGGATTTGGAGCAAGATATATCCTAAGGGCTATGCCAAAACTAGGAGAGAAAATGGCAAGTGTTAACATGAAAATTGAATCACCAGGTAATATTCAGAAACTATCCACAAAAATGGCATTTTCAAAAGTATAATATTGTAGCTAGTTTGTCTATTTAAACAACAATACTTTAGAAAAAAACCTTGATTAGACTGTCGTTTTATTTATGTTATTATTATTTTTTCACCCGCGTTTTTGGCCAATGAATGTAAGAGTATTATAAAGGGCAGATTTGGAACCAAAGGCTCACAAAACGAGAACATCTTTAATATCTGTGGAGCCTCAGCCAAATTGACCTTATTATCGCTTTAAAATTAAAAGGGTAAGCATCATTTTCTATTGTGGTAATTTTTGTTGTGAATGGTTTGCACTCAACAGCAAATATATTTATTTATTTTTTTCTTAACATTTTAAAACTAGGCAACCAAAACCCAAAACTGCTTAAAACGGCACTGTTGCAATGAACATGATCCCTAAGGAATTGACCTAAGTACTAAACCTTACCTAAATTAATAGTTTGCATAATAAACCGAGCAAAAGTTTCTTTTGTTGACTAAATTTACCCAAGCACACTAAAAAGAATCCTAATGAACATTAAATAATCATCTTTGCAGGATTTGAGGGAAGCTCCCAATTGATTGCTTACCCCTTTCACCCCAGGCTCCGAGCCCAATTTCCACCCGCTCTTCCTAAAATGGACATAAAAATTAAAAATGAATTTTCAGCCAGAGTTTGACCCGCGAAGATAAGAAGCACTCACAAACTGTATTCCGCTTTTTCTTCCTCCTTGAGTGTCGTCTAAATCGCTTCGTTTCTTAATGAGGCGCAGCTTGTTCCTTGATCTTCCTGGTGTCCATGTACACTCATTGGTTTCTTGGTATTTTCTTTCAATATTTTGAAAAATCATATGTATTCTTTGGACATTCTGTCGAAACTAACCTCCTACACCAATTATTTTTTCGAATGGCACTCTAAACTTGAAATAACAACATGAAGATTGAGGGGCTATTTGATCTAAAAATTATTTAGGGAACACCGAATTCTTGAAGAAATTTGACCACACCATTATTTTGGAGGCAATGGAATCCCAATTTTCTAAACGCTACTAAAGCAGATTGTTTTTGGGGTTTTGCCAAAATTTGAAAATTGGACCATTTTTTTCTGTTTGATCCAAACTGCATGCAAATTTTCGAGGACCTTTGTAGTTGAGGGGACCTCATGCAGCGATCGCGCTATTTTTATTTAAGATACACTTTCTCTTGTCATACGGTTGACGTTGTTTGGATTTGTCATATCTTTGGAACAGCATCTTTGCCTACAAAAACATCCTTTTTTTTTAAACAATTATTAAAAAACACCAAAAAATTTCCTTTGAGTGATGCCAAAAATTACTCTAGTAAAAAGATCATCTCTTCGACCTGACTATATACAAGCCCCTGAGAAGATTGGAACGATATTATCGGATAAGTAGAAGAAATAATATGCGTATATCAATATTTACTTTTTTCAAAAAACATTCTGAAAAAAGTGAATATTGATACTTTTTTTATTTCTATTATCTGACTTAAACATCAAATTTTTGCAGGAGCTTGTAATTATTTTTGCTTCAGATGTGCTATATCTTTGCTAGATAATTTTGCTATATAATTGATACATTTAAATGTATATCTATATATATATTCCACTATATTTATACTATTATATTTATATATTTATAGATATTTTTTTATGATATATATATATATATATAATATAATTATATATTATATATATATATATAATATATATATAATAGTAATAATCATAATAATTAAAACTATATATTATGAGTAGATGTATCACTATAATGTTCTCATACACTGCTTGCTATATAATATATAGTATATATACCTATATAAAATATATATGCTCTATACTATATATTAATATATATAATATATACGCCAACAATTAATTATATACCTAACATATTATACACTACCTATATACGTATAGTCAAGGTGGGGGCACTTCCCTTCTTAGTCCGCATAGTACCGTCGCTCGCGGAACGGAACTAGTCCAAGTACGAAACGGGCGGAAGGTGCGCGAAGACTCGTGATCAGGAAAATTAGCGGGACTTGCATGTGCGATCAAAAAAAGTTTCAGCTCTTTTGTTTCCGCAGACCTTAAACATAACCGTTCTTTTTGTTGAAAAATGGAAAGTAGTAGTTTACTTTAATTAAGAATCTTATTGTTAAATATAAGAAAATATATAAAATTGTTATTTTTAATTTATAACTAATTATTACCTTTTATTCTCAGACTTATTGTTTTTTAATAATTAAACTTTCCAAAATAATCTCAACCTCCTTTATATGGTTACCATATTATAATGAAATAAATAAGATTTTTAAAAATTGATTTTTTAGATGACAAACCGACAGATCTAATGATTCTTTTTTAATTACCATCTATATTATTTATATAGACCAGGAATTAATCAATGTCTGTGTAAAACCCATATAATATAATATATATTAATATATATAATTACGTATATATATATATACTATATATATATATATATTATATATAGTATTATAATATTTAATTATACATATATATATATACTATCTTTATGATCGTACTTCAATATCGATTATTGATTACCGTATATGATATAATTATTATATGAATATATTAAAATATATATATATATACCTAATAATATATATATATAATTAGATCAATAGATATATAGTAATTACTGTATAATATAATTATATCTCTAGTAAGCATATTTATCTTTACCGAACTGTCAAACGAATATATAACTATACTATATATATATATATATACGGGTTAATTATATATAATCTTAAAAATTATATAATATACTTATACATATATATATATTATATATAATATATCCATAATCTAATATACCTAATATATTATAATATAATATATGTAATATATATATATATAATATATATATTATATATAATATTATATATACTAATATCTATATTAATATAATTTATAGTATATATATATAATATATATATATATAATATATATATAATCTAATATATATATATACCTACTAGTATATATACTATAATATATATTATATATACTATATATAGTATATATATATAGTACTAGTATATAGATATACTTATTCTACATAAATATAATATATATCGTATAGGGTTTTACAAGAATTGGATATATAATATTCTTATGATATATATATTATGAGTGTATATTAATCTATATGAAATATATATATAGTTACTATTATATAAAGAGTTATATATAGATATATATAGTAATGTATATAGGTTTACCGAAACCTGATACGTTTTTATTAAGCATCGACTCTTGCAGGGCGTCGGAGGGCTTTCATAACAGTATGTCTCCTAGGTCTTTGGGAACGAAATAGACAGACCTTAGGGTGGACCAGGGTGGGTCAAGAATATATTTCAAGAAGGGGATAGGCCAGAATGAATATTTCGGGAGGGACCTTATAATTAGAGCAACGGCTGCCCTGGACAAAGCGAAACTAACGCCACCAGGCACACTCCTCTCACCAAGGACAGTTTTCCCTTTCAGCATGGGGCAGAAGTGTTGTTGAAATTGTTCATTAAAATATAATACACCTCACACCTATCCTTAGTTCTGCTGCTGTAGGGAGAGGGCGAAATATTTAGTATTTGGGTGGGGATATTGAGGCAAAGTGAGGTCAGCCTTAACTTGCTTTTAATTTGTGTTAAATTAGTTTTTATGATGTGTGACTACTTCTTGTTTTGAAAAGAGAATAGAGAGAGGAAGAGGAGGAAAAATCGTCACCAAAATAGTCTGTCTCCATTCAATTTTTCCATAATAATATTACAAGATATAATTTTTTTGTAAGGATAATAATTTTATTTAGGAGTTTAATTTAAAAATTTTGTGAAGTTGGCAACTATTATCGTGATCGGGAAAGACGTGCGGGACTTTGCGATTGGCGCGGGAGGTTG
>JABUQX010086395.1:20000-23736 GCA_015478945.1 Trachelipus rathkii
GTAACTACTCCCAAACATGGATATACAAGAGCTATCAAAACAACTCTTCTGCCGGAGGCGACATTGGTTCATTCATTCTGACAAGTTGGGAGATGGAAAATATTTTTTATTTAAGAGAAAATCTGGGAGTAGCACAATATCTAAATTTTTCAAAGTATAATAATTTTTGTCAGTCATATTTACCTACCCCAATCTGGGTCCTGTCTGTGCTTATGAACCTGTTGCACCTTCCTAGTTATATATATATTATATATATATATATAGTATATATATTATTATTATTATATACTATTATTATACAAAAAATTTATATATGTTGAAGTTATTATTATTATTATTATTATTATATTATTATATATATTATTATATGCATATATATATTTATATATATTATTTATATATATATATATTATATTATTATTATTATTATTATTACATATATTATTATTATTATTATTATTATTAATATTATTATTATTATTACATATTATTATTATTATATACATATAGATATATATATATATCTTGTATATATATATATATATTATTATTATTATTATTATTATTATTATTATTATTATACATATATTATATATATAGAGATATATATATATATTATTATACATATTATTATTATACTATTACATATAGTATATATTATATATTATATATATATATATAATTCCAAGTTTGTTTTGCATATTGACTAATCACGATTATGTGACAAACAATATCTCCCATTAGTTAAGTTTATAAGAGAAGTAAGAATTGTGAAATATGTTATTTTTCCATATTTTAACTAGTGGAACGTTTGTTCATTAACAAATAGTGGCCAGTGACCTCCTTTAGGTGCTAAATATTCATCGAATTTTTAAAAGGAGTAGCATTAAAATAGTGACCAAGATTAGTGTAGTGAAAATTAGTGGTTGAAAATTTTACATCGGAGACCCGTGATTGCCTCTATATTTGTATATTGATTCAGAAATATATATATATTTTTTTTTTCCAAGATATTAAATTTTATACTCGTTTGCTGTTTGATTCTTACAGCGGACTCGTATGTTTAAATTTAATTTGAAGAATTTTTTAAAATAACTACTTTTGTATTGGTGTTTTTAAGTATAAAATAGTTTTTAAATTATATACTCTACGCAAAAAATATTTTATATCTTTAGAAAAAAAAATATTGTTGAAAAACTTTTTGTCACAAGTTCCTCTTTTATATCTTAATAATAATAATACTTTTTTACAGAAGTGTATAAATCTTAAATACATGAGGACCTGCAAGTGATATTTTTCTCTTCAGCGAAGAGCCATTTAAATATACCTTATATAAATAGTACGATTTTGCCAAATTTTTTAAAAAAACTTTTTGATCTTCCATTGCTAGATCGATTTAATACAATTTTTTTTTTTAAGTTCTGATGCTAAAGGACTGACAGAATTATGCTTATGTGACAGCTGATAGGATTGCATAATTATATTTAATAAAATTTATTGTCATAAAACTGGAGAGTAGATCCACCACTTAAGACACGTTTTGTACTTTAATACTGCTTCAGCTATCAAATGCTTTAGAAATATATATATTCTTTGTTAATATATTTTTACAAAAGTTTGCTTTCAGACACGTATACATACACACTCCCTCACACCTACACACAAACATATATATATATATATATATATATTATATATTATATATATATATATATATATATATTATATATATATATATATATATATATATATATATATATATATATATATATATATATATATATATATATATATATATATATATATATAAGATATATATATATGCGTGTGTGTATATATATAATAAAAATTTATTATTTTAATCATTATTTCATCAAAAATTGATCCACACATCCTCTAACAATTCTAAATGCACCTTTGTTCTTCACTCATATATATAATATATATATATATATATATATATACATTAAGAGTTATATATAGAAAGGAGCATATATATATATATATATATATATATAGATATGCTGATACATATTATTATATATATATTATTATTATTACATATTATTATTATTATTACGGTACATACATATATATATTACATGTTGTTATATATATATATATATTATATTATTATTATTATTATTATTATTATGTTATTACATACATATATTATTATTATATTACATATTATTATTATTATTGGTTATTAATATTATTTTTATTACAGTATATATATTATTATTATTATATATTATTATTATTATTATTATATTATTATTATTATTATTATTATTATATTATATACTATACATATACATATTATTACATATATATATTATACATATTATAACATTATATTATTATTGATAAAGAAGATGTGTACATATATTAATATTGTTATTAATAATATTATACATACATACATACACATGCCATATTATATTATTATTATTAGCTACATATTATTATATATATAGTATATATATATATATATATATATATATATATATATATATATATATATATATATATATATATAGAAGAACATGGTGCATTTAGAAGTGGTAGAGGATGTGTGGATCAAATTTTTACATTAAATCAAATGAGAAAATGAGTGAAGAATAAATTTTTTTTTAGGTTTTATGGATTTGCAACTGGCGTACGACAGGATTAATAGAGAAGCTCTGTGGCAGGTGTTAGTGATATATGGTGGTGGTGGTAGGCTTCTGAACGGAATCAAGAGCATGCATGACGAAAGTGAATCGTGTGTAAGAATAACTGGAGTTGAAAGTGATTGGTTTAATATTAATAGAGGATAAGGCAAGAATGTGTTATGTATCCTTGGTTATTTAATAATTTTAATTTGTATATGGATGGGGTTATGAAAGAATTAGAGGTGGGGTGGCAGGGGAAAGTGTTAGAATGATGGAGAATGGAAGAGAGTGGAGAGTGGCCTGCTTATTGTTTGCTGATGATTTCGTTTTGTGTGGTGAATCTGAAAGAGTTTGAGAAGATGGTAGATGTAAGTAATTGTAGATATGAGTAATGTTATGGTAGTGAGGGAAGTCATGTTAGATGGTGAGCAACTGGAACAAGTATCTGATTTTAAATATTTAGGATATATGTTGGATGAAAAAGGAATGGATGATGCAGAATGTAATATCAAAGTTGTGAATTGTAGGAAGGTGGCTGGTGCAATTAAATCCTTGGTAGATGTGAAGGAACTAAGTCTTGAGTGCTCAAGGGTTTTGCATGAGGCTATGTTGATACCTATGTTAATGTAAAGGCGTAAATGAGAGTACATTGAGATGGTTTGCTCATATGGAAAAGATGGTTGATAGTCGGTTGGTTACGCGCATGTATAATGGTGAGTGTGCTGGGAATCGACCGGCTGGGAGACTGAAGAAAAAGTGGATTGAGTCACTAAAGGAATGCCTGAAGGAGAGGAATGGGAGTTTGTCAGAGGCGAGAAGGAAGGTGCATAATGAAAATAAATGGCGAGGTTTTGTGTAGGGGTATGGTTGGGGAGTATGCCAAGGGGATGAACCCCACATTGACGAAATATCACTGAGGGTCCGTCGCAGTCTCGTGAAACCTCAGGGTGGATTTTTCTGACTTCGACGTTCTCAGTTGGAAGTATAAAAGGACGGTAAAAGGCGGGGCACCCCTTTTCACGATAAATGCGAAACGGTTAAACACCCAACACCCCAAAATCAATCCAAAGGATACACTG
>JABUQX010086397.1:0-15000 GCA_015478945.1 Trachelipus rathkii
ATTTCATTATTGTCTTGGTGGGAATGCGGATGTGAACCTCATGAAGGTCCTCTCCTCCTCTGCTCTGAATTCTGTTCCAACAAGGCGTTCAAATTCCATCTGTCATTTTTACAATTTAACAATTCAACTTCTGATGACAATTGAGTAATTGGCACTGGGCAGCCGAGCAGAGCGAGCTTTCCTAAAAAGGAACAACTACGCTCTGCTACCAAATTATGTTAATACCTTTTAACTTGATGAGAGAAAGGGAGGTCCTTACTATCCAAGAAAATCCTTTCTTCTCCAGAAGGCTCTCGTTCTCTTTCAGTTGGTTCGAAATTTTGTGACGAGAGTTCTTCCAGTAACAGAGCTGTTGTACGTGCAGTGGAAGATCAACTTTTCTTGCTTTTCTTTTTAAATTGAAATCCAGTTATTTAACCTTCTTTTCTTTTCTCGGAATGACTTATGCCTGTTGGTATATTTACTGATTAGATTAAATGAAACCACAGTGGGGCTATATTCACCTTTACTGAAATGAGGTACTCACCATATTTTTCTGACCATATTTGTATTCAACTTACAACTCATCCAATAATTTAAACTCTTTACAAATAAATAAAAAATGATTATAAAAAAATTTGTTGTTGGGTTTTCAACTTTAATGCTTAATAAATAAGTAAATGTTTCATTTATATTTATAATTATATGTACAGGTTAATAAATTTATTTATAAATATATATATATATATATATATATATATATATACTCACATATACATTACCTATAATATATACATATTATAAGCTATTGGAATGAAAATACAATATATTAATTCCTAAAAATACTATTGATAAAAAAATCAAAGGAATATACAAATAATCAGATGTTGAATTTACAAACAATTACAATGCAAAAAAAATATATAACCATTCCCCAACAAACGGACGACGATTATATAACAATCTTTGGACGTACTTTTAATAGTTCAAATTACAGAATTAGTTATTGCAGGTTGTCGGATTGCATACAGTACTGCGGATTTTTGGCTTCAATAACTGCGGATGTGCGGCTTTAATAAGTGCGGATGTGCGGTTCCAATAAGTGCGGGGATGTGCGGCTTTAATAAGTGCGGATGTGCGGCTCTAATAAGTGCGGATGTGCTATTGCGGATTTTTGGTTGATAAGGCGAGAGAATTGGTAAATGTAATTTATTTGCTGATGGCCAAATTAAATTAATTCCAATTTATATCTACTAAATTGTTGAACGTTATAAAATAGGGTGTACCTTGGGGGGAAACCATTATTCAGTAGAATGGAACTCAAAACAATTTGAAAAAGGGGAACTCCACAGTGGTAATTACGTTCCCTAACAGTAACGATCTTAGATCTTCCAAGAAAAATGGCTGCTGGTTTTCTTCAAGTTCGCTGTTTGTATACTGCCTTACAATCGGGACCTGAACAAGAGACCAGAATTAGCGGGTCTCAAATATTACTAAATTGAATCATACTTAAATCGAATTACTAATTATTCATAAAAACAGGTTTCCTAATATCATTAAGCTATTATAATTATTATTTTTAACAACAAATTCTAACTAATTACCTCATTTGGTTTTAACTTAACTTTTAATCTTATTTAATCCTCCTCCTCAATTTTTTTATCTAATCTAATTTAGTTATCCTATCTTTAAAATAACCTCATCCATTTGCAAAACTAAAATTTTACTATTTTCTCTTTTTAATCTCATTGTTAAATATCATTTTATTTTAATCTAATTCAAATCATCCTATCTTCTTAATCCAATTGAACTTAATTATTCGCATATAGTTCTCTTTTATTTGGAAATAAAAATAAAATAAACTGCAAGTTACCCTTTGATAAGGGTGTAACGTCTTCTTGTTACTCTTCGTTTTGTTTCTTTTTATGTTCTTTATTCTTTGTTTTGGTTTCTTTTTATATTCTTTAGTCTTCGTTTTGTTTCTCTTTATGTTCTTTTCTTTTGTACTTTTGTACTGTCTTTAGTATATTTTTATTTTTCCTCTTTTCGTTTTTGTCTCCTTTTACTTTTTGTGATCCAGACTTCCTCTTGATGGATCAATAAATATTAAAATCTAATTCTGTGGGAAGGAGAAAAATAAGAAAGATAGTTAAATCTATCTCAATATATATATATATATATATATATATATATATATATATATATATATATATATATATATATATATATATATATTATATTTATATATAATATATATATATATTTTTTATATAATATTATATATATTTATATATATATATATATATATATATATATATATATAGGGTTGGGATTAAAAAAAAACCGTTTGTTTTTTTTTAAAAAAAACACGTTTTTTTTTTTAAAAAAACCAAAGGCCAAATTTTTTTTTTTTTTTTTTTTTTTTTAAAATTACTTTTTTTCATATATATCAAGTCTTTTTAGGGTATTTAGCATTAAAATACAGTAAATACAATATGTTAAAAGAGGTATGCAATATATAAAGTAGATTTTAGTACTTAGTAAAGTTTTATTTGTGCTCTAGGGCATATAACTATTACATTTCACATGATCTGATTATTATTATTATTATTATTATTATTATTATTATTATTATTATTATTATTATTATTATTATTATTATTATTATTATTATTATTATTATTATTATTATTATTATTATTAATTATTATTATTATATATATATATATATATATATATATATATATATATATATATATATATATATATATATATATATAATATATATATTATATACTATATATAGTATATATTATATATATATTAGAATTATAATATATATATTATATTATATATATTTAAAAAATATATCTATATATAATATATATCTATATATAGTATATATAACCGGTTATATAATATATATATATAGATTATAAATAATACATTATTATATAATATATATATAATATATAATATATATATATATATATATATATATAAGCCCAGCTTGAAAGCCCAGCCTTACCCCCCCCCCTCTGTACCATGAATTAGTAAGGCTCTCCGCAGTCAGAAAAATCCACCCTATAGTTCACGGGACCTGTGGCGGACCCTCCACTATCGGTAAATCGTCAGTGTAAAGTGTTCATCCCTTGGCCCAGGTGTGCCACAACCATACCCCTTCACAAACCCCGCCATTCACTCTTATGCACCTTTATGCTCGCCTCTGCCAAACTCACATTTCTGTCCTTCAAACATTCGTTTGAACTCAAACTTTTTCCTTCGATCTCCCAGCCGGTCCGTTCCACACACACTGCGCCAACTCCATACATCCGCTTAAAAACCGACCATCAATCATCCTTTCCACATGACCAAACCATCTCAACATATTTTCATTTATTCTCTCGTTTACCCATTCTTCCACCACACAACTCTCTATACGTTCATTCCTCATTTTATCAATTCTTTTTCACACCTGCCCCTAAGATTGCCATCTGAACACATTATACTTTAAATCTATAATTTCTTATTCCAGACCATTGTTCACTACTATACAATAACACAGGTAACAACATACCATCATGTAAGACCCTAGCACTCTAAAGACTTAGTTCCTATACATTCACCAACGATTTTATTGCACCAGCCACCTTAGTGCCATTCAACATATACCCTAAATATTAAACTCAGACACTTTGTTCAGCTGCTCACCATCTAAATAACTTCACACTGCGGACTGTCCTACTCACAACCATAAACCTTACCTTATCTACGTTTACTTTCAAACCCCTCCTTTTACACACCCTGCCAAATCTCTCTACAATCCTCTCAAACTCTTTCATATTCGCCACACAAAAACCAAATCATTCGCATATAATATGTAGGGCAACCCTCCACTCATTCCATTCTCCACATTCTAACACCATTTCCTGTCACGCCCACCTTCAATTCTTTCATAACCCTCATATACAAAAATTGAATAAGCCAACTAGCATAACAACACCTGCCTCATCCGCTATTAATACTAAACCAATCACTTTGACACCATTTATTCTTACACCGCCTCACTATCGTCATACATCTTTTGATTCCATTCAGAAGCCTACACCAACACCATATATCACTACACCTGCCATAGAGCTTCCCTATTAACCTATCAATACCCTGTTGCAATCCATAAAACTTAAATACAATTTCTTCTTCTCCCTCATTTTCCTCTATCATTTGCTTCAATGTAAAGCATTTATCCACAAATCCTCTACTACTCCTAAACGCGCCTTGTTCTTCACAATCAGTCCTTCGGTCACTCGCCGCAATCTTTCGACCAAAATACCAACATATATCTTCCTATACACTCAATAAACTAATTCCCCCTTAATTTCTACAATCTCCCTTACCCTTATATCAGGGTACTATTACTTGCTCTCCTTCAATCCCTCGGAACTTCCCTCCAAAACGCTTTATTACACAACTTCAAGATCTAATCAATCAAAAACTTGCCTCCGTTCTTGATCAATTTCACCAGTAATTTCATCTATACCTGCAGATTTACCAATCTTCAACTATCTCACTCTACCCATTTCTCTTCTTTGGGCTATAACCTCATCCCAAAATACCTATTCCTTCTGCACCATCAAACCACCACACATTCACTATCACCTCATTACTGCCAATATTATTCAGATTTTCGAAGTGTTCTTCCACACTCCCCTCACATCCATTTATCAGTTACAAAAAAACACATCCCTATTCATTATTCTGAGCCGGTCCTTATTTTAATTTTTAACCTTTCGCGCTTCCCTCCAGAAGAGCTTCCTATTCCTTGTATGTCCCCATTCATCCCCCTTCCAAAATTGTTCATTTACCTCTTCTTTTTCTCTTACGTCTGCATCTTTTAGCATTTCTTTTTTCCTCCTTATATAGATTCCAAGCATCTTTCTTTTGAAACTTCATCATTTGCTTTTAGTACATTCAACCACGCCTTTTTTTTACTTTTAACCGCTTGCATCAACCTCTTTCAGTTCCACCCTCATTGTTAGCATTCTTATTCTACTGCTAGCACACACCACATTACTTCTTTGCACTGCTAACAATTGCTTCAAGATTTATTCAGTTTCAACTTGTTCTCATTCAACTGATTTACTTGCGAGCGTGTCTACATACTTATCCTTATTACCTTGTTCACTAAACTTTCTCACTCTTAAATTTACCCTCTTCCTTCCGTATCACCTCCTCTCCCTCCAAGTCCCCACTAACTTAATTTACATAGAACCACATAATTGAAACCGATAATCCCATTCCTAACCCCCTCATGATTTAACATCCAACATATACTTCAACATCTCCTTCTCCACCAACACAAAATTAATCATACTTTTCACTTCGAATACATCTCTACCCTACACCAACTCTAGTATACTTATGCATACTCTTGTGTTTAAAGAAGTATTACTTTACACACATACCTCTCTCCTCCAGAAATCAATCACCTTCCTACCATCTCATTTTCTCCCGAACCCCACACGCTGTTATACCATCCTTTTTTTGATCATATATATATATTATATATATATATATATATTATATATATATAATATATATATATTATATATATATTAATATATATATAAATATATATATTAATATATATAATATATATACTGTATATATAAATATATATTAATAGTCAATATTTAGGCCTAAGAAGGGGTATTGGTAATTTAAAACACCTTTAATTATAAAAAGAGGTAATTTTAATAAAAAACAAAAAAAAAACATTTTGTTTTAAAAAAAAAAAAACGTTTTTTTTTGCAAAAAAAAACCAAATTAAAAAAACCGTTTTTTTTCAAATCGTGTATAGCTATAATAAATATATAGGTATATATTATATATATATATATTAATATATATACTATATATATATTATATATAAATATATATATATATATACACTATATATACTACCCGGTATAGTGGGGTGGGAGTCGCGTACTTATTTAACACTTAGCGTTACGGTATTAGTACTAGAGTCAGTCACCACTCCATCACCTCTGTTGTATATTAGCTAGTAGTGATTATGAGGTGCACTGAATAGTGTGGAGCGTATATTATTACTCTATATCTGTCGGTGACTCACTACTATTTCATGTGAGAGTAATCGAGTATATAGGTATAACTATATATATTGCCCCACCTATATAATATATATATATATATTTAAAATAAACTTTAAAATAAATAAAGTAGTCTTCCTTATTTATACTTAAAGAAATGGCACATCAAAAAGGTAGGGTAGCGTCCTAAGATCATTAATTTACAGATCAAGGGTGTCAGTTTAGATGCGCACACAGACAATGGGCATTCGATTTGAGCATGACATTCACCATTTTTAATGATTGAAAAATACAATTATTTACTAGCGATTATTCTTACACGTCTTTTGTCAATTTTACATAATCTTTTAATATCTTAATTAGTAATATTTTTCATTCATTTGACCCATGTTTCAACCAAAATAAGAGTTTTAACGTATCATTTGATATTTGTAAAGTATGATCGTTGTCTATAATGTTAATTCGTGCTAAGCACGAGCAGCACGAGTATATAGGAGTCCGCCTTTGATATATATAGATACGTCAAATGGGGATGAGCCGGTCACGAGGGGAAAAGCCGGTCATGGAGGGAAAACCGGTCCAGTTTAATAAATTGTTAATATTTTTTTAAATTAAAAACATTTTTCAATTAGACGAAAGGTTTTTTAAGTTAGCAAATAGATTATATTTAACATCATTAAATTCAAAAAAAAACACACCTACTGCAAAAATTTTCGAAAGTTGCAATTTTTTTTTTTTTTTTTTTTTGCAATAAAATGAAAAGACCTCGTGAATCTCATAGAATTCAAGATATCAGCAATTTTGAGTTAGATGCATTATTGGGAAGTCTATTTTTTTAACTTTTCCCATGTAAAAAATTATAAACTATTAGCTTAATTTTTAAAGTTATTAAGTTTTTTCAATTTCGGGGGAAAACCGGTCGGGCATCGGGAAAAACCGGTCAGTATAAACTTGTAAAGAAAAATTTTATTTTTTTTTAGTTTTCAATAATATTTTGTTCTAATTTTTTATGCAGGTAGACTTAAGACATTTGTTTAATGTTTTCTATACATATCTTTCTTCTATCTATGTAAGGATAAAAAAAAAGTTTCACGTGAAATGTGCGTACTCACCTCGATATAAAAAAAAAAAAAAAAAAAAAAAACCTATTTTGTTAAAAAGTGCATTATTATTACTATTAATGCAATTAAATTGATTGTCATAATTTAAATTATATTGTGAACAATATTTCGTCAAAAAGTTCCGTGAATGCCGGTACTAGGCCACTCGAATATAAAATGCCAATCTTTGTTAAAAAGTTGAAATATTATTATTATTAATTAGAAATTTATTAAAAATTATTGTCATAATTCATTATTTTTTCAAATGCTTAATATACCAAACTAACACTCTAAAACAAAATTTCAAAATTTTGTAAAAAATCAACGTTTGCAAAATGTTAATAAAATATAACTTAGACTTTGTTTTTCAATCAAAATTAATTCTATAATATTATTAGACTCTATTTAACATTTAAATTATAATTATAATTAGTTTTGGACAAGCCAAGAAATAAATATTTAATGACGCTTTTCCCGACGCCATCTGACCGGGTTTTTCCCGATTCAATTTTTTGAAAATGGAATTTTTCAAAAATTTTTTAAAAATATTCATTTCGAGATTTTTATTATTTTCATTATTCTAAAACATTAAAGAAACTCTAAATGTGAGAAAAAACTATTAAGTATAGATATAACTTAAAATTTCGATTTTTCATGACTCATTGAAAAAAAAAAACGGCGATTTTTGACCGATTTCCCCGTTTACGGTAATTTAATATATATATAATAATATATATATATATATATATATATATATATATATATATATATATAATATATATATATATATATATATATTAAAAAAAGGGGGCCCCCCCCCTTTTTTTTTTTCGTTTTAATATCTGGGCTTACGAAACGTAAGAAATGCTCGGAGTTTGCGTCGTTTTTGTCAAACTTACCGAAAAATTGTAAGAAATGCTTTTCAGACGTAAGGAATTTCCTCAATTCTGTAAGGTTGCTATTTCCCGGGATGCCGAATTTAGCACGTTCTTTCGAAAAAAATGTAAACAAACAAGATGGCAGCGTGTTTTGGCCCGTTCTGGAATTGATGAACTTTTCATTCAATATATATCAGCTTTAATCGAATTCTTCCAAATGGATACTCTATCCACAAATATTTGATCATTTCTGTAATCAATAAACCATTTGTATTTTTTTATTTCTGCTTATCCAAAACAACGTACTCATCACAATTGCTGATTCCCATTCGTTTAAAACAAAAGTAAGGCCTAGCAGCGAAATTGCGGTCGTTTAAACAGGAAATTCGTGCTAAAACTGGGTGAGCATTTCTTATCGAGCAATCAAGCAAAATGACAAAAACGAAAACGGTCTAAATTAAAAGCAAAGAAAAAACTAAAATTCATTCTATCGTAAACGCTTCGTATTATATTACGATTAAAGGAGATATATAACTAAAGAAATTAGTTCCGCCAAGTAAAGTATTTGTGGGCTTGCTAATTTATTTACTCGAATTCCCACTAATACATACTTGGGACTAATTTCCTTTATTTTTAATCTCCTTTAAAGTCATAAAATTGCGGGTCTAAGGTTCCGCATACACAAGCCTTTATTTGTTCTGATAGGAAGTTTTTCCATGAAGAAATCACCTTTCTCCGTAAATTTTTTGGCTTTAGCCTTTATCCCTCTAACATTTTTGAAAAACTTGTTTACTCGTTTCTCGATAACACTTATCGCCCTAAAATTTGATAGCCATATGATGTTCCTAAACTTCCTGTTTATGCTCGGCTTCCCTGCATGGACCTTTTCCTGTTCTTTCCTTTCTAGATTAAAACATTTTAAACAAAAACTTTACACAATGCAAGTTTCTTATATCTTTTTTTAACAACAACCTCAAACTTACAGTTCTTTAAGATTAAAGAAACATCTCAAAATGAACTTGAGAGTTCATATCCATTTACAAATATAATGTGTCGACTATAACGTCGACGACTATGTAGGTTCAAACTTTCCAATAACTAAAGATGCGAGCCTTCAACAGCAATGGACATTTCCTTTCGAACTATCCTCTCCATCTCTCAACCACGAGAAATCTAGCTGTCAGAGATCACTATGACCTCAATACCCCATACCTCTTCAAAATTTTCCATTTTTCAAAATCCATGTACACAGCATGAAGAACTTAAAAATTTGGAATCTTTTATATAAAAACACTTAAACCCACTTTCAACATCCATAGGATTTTTCTCTGGCACTCCTGATTGCCCTGAACCTAATTGCCTGAATATCTCGTGCAAAGCGAACACGATTTCTATGAGCTTTACTTTTGTTTGGCAAGCAATTGGAATTAGAATGATTGTGATGGAGCCCCATCGATTTCTGGATAAACAGAAATAAATCTCCACACACATCGCGCTCTTCCTCCTTGCCAAAAACTCGATCAACTATTGTTGGATGCGAGTTTATGATTTGCGAAGAAATTAGATTTAAAGCTGATTTTATTTGAATGAACTATTCATCCATTCAAAAAAGAATGACGGGTGGTATGGCCCTACCAACGTCGTCATTTTTTTTTGGTACATTTTCGTAAGAACGTGGTATAATTCATAAAAGATAACGCAAATTGAGCATTTCCTTACGTTTGGTAATAAAACTGCAAAAAACGAAAACGCCTATATAAACATACAGTGGTCAGATAGATACGAAAATTATCAGACAAATTGCGGATTATATATATATATATAATACTATTGGTGGTAGGTTTTTGATCCCCACCACAATAGAAGGGCACCTCACCTGTAAGTTTTGATGAGGTAGATTCCTTTCTCAGAAGGGTCTGCCACTACGTTGAGGTGTTTAACGACTCTGGGGCGGACTTCGTTTCTGTTGATCGGAGTTATTATAAACAAATCAATATTTAGATTGCTGCGCAGTGGAAGTCTCTTGGATGTGAGAGTTCAAGTTTGTTCCTATTTCAACAACCTCTGCTCACTCTCATAATACAAATACGTACTTGTATGTGATCTTTAATGACATGATTAACTTACCTAACTGGTAAAATTATCGCCAGAAACATTCTTCGGTAATATATTTCTACTGATTTTCTGACTTCACTGTTCTGAGAGTTACGGACCTTAATGAGAATTTATTTTTTTTTTTTGTGATTATATTAGGTTGTTTCTTATTATATATTATCGGACACGACTAAGAGTTTATTATTCAACCAATATATCGTGTATTTCTAGCTCTCAATATTTCCAATCAATTCTGCCACGCACAACGGTCATAATATGATTTGATATAACGACCGCTTTTTCATCACCACATAAAAACTACTTATTTCGTTTCTCTCGTATAATTATCGCTATTTCAATGTTTATTATATACATCAACATCAAAACTTAGCGTCGGGCGGGTCGAAGCGGACGAATCTGGCCTACGGCGTGTCATTCTGGTTACTTAGTGTAATCCTTTCTGACTAAATCTCCGACTCTCTCCCATCTCAATAGCAACTTTTTGGAAAAATTTTTATCTTTTTTTGTAAAATCCACGGGCCCCTATAGTCGGGCGCCCTCAGCGACACAAAAAACTAATACGATGATACTTCTATAATAAAAGTTTTACTTAAAGTTTGAAATAACGCCGAGTCAGCCCGACCGTGGCGGGGTGAAGCGACCACCATGGAGGGGTGACTCGGACCATCTGTTAAATTTCGTCTTTCCGTCATCAATCTCTCCTTTTAGATTAACTTTTTACTTATATATACATATTAATTTTCATACTTAAATAATAAAAATGTCAATAGATGATAAATAAATACGAATATAAATAAGGTGGTCCGATTCACCCTCTCCGCGAGAGAGTTTGACACTTTTTGACTCGTTTTTTTTTATTAAATTTCAATTTTTTTTAAAAATTTTCACTTAATATAAATAACTTTTTATTACATTTAAATTAATTATACGTAATAAAAATGTCAATAATAATACGTAAAATACGAAAAACGAGGGGAGTGGTCCCGAGCACCCCTCCATGAATTTTTCGGCGGGTGAATATCGGACCAAGTTAAGGCCCCGTTTTTTTGGCCACTATACTGCTTGGCATCAAAAATCTTACTTTGCCAGTTAAAGCATAACATTTACTCGAGTGTACTCCACTGACAAAAATACATTAAAAATCCGATCCACAATTTTTCTTTTATCACGACAGTTAAAAAAAATCACATTTTTTCAAAACGTGAAGTTCTATTTAAAGGAAATTTTTGTACCCTAATTTCTAACATTTTTTAAAAATATAAAAACTTTCTAGAATTAAATATGATCTAAATAAAACTTGTAGTACTACCGCGTGGCTATAAAATGAGCGAAAAAAAAAAAAAAAATTTTTATTATTTTTTATTTTATTTAGAGTGGACCGAATCACCCCTCCTAAAGAGGCGGGCCTGGTCACCCCGCCCGACGCTACATAAAACCCTCTGCAGCCTTGATAATTAAAGAAAGACACTCAATGGTATTTATTAAAAAGTATGAAAAAAATTAAATTCCTCCAACAAACCAAGATTAATTAATTAAATAAAAATGAAAATCTATATCATTTCACCTCACCTCATATATGCATATAATGATACATATATATAGCAATAAGGAAAAAAAATATGATAAACGAGAAATAAATAAATCTTTAAAGTAGAATAGATTATAAATTCATTAATGATAAATGATAGTACGAAAAAATAATAATACAAATTCAATGAATATTTAGCCATTCATACAAGTAACATCATATACCACCCGCTCGCGACGGACGGCGGCAGCCGATCACAGATCGACTTTGCGGGGGCGTGGCGTCCAGTGTGTGTGTTTTATTTGAATGCAAAACGTTCCTTAACGATTTAAGTGAGCAGGACTTCCACTCTCACGCAAGCGACTGATATGGCTCTCCCTCCACAAAAAAAATGAAAAAAACTTTATATTTCTTGATATGTAAAATTTGGTATAAGTAACTATTTTTATTAGTAATATGAGAAATTTTATTTGCAAAATAAAATTTAAATAAGAATTCTATTTTTAACCTTTCAAAAAAAATCCTTTTATTTTTATCTCATCAACGATTTATAAGCAAGAATCCCTAGAATTATACATCTTCTTTACAAGAGCTAATTTTAAATTGGTGATAGTTTTGAATCTTTGATGTAAAATTTTCTGTATCTATTTTTAATCTTCTTTTCTGTATTACATAGATTATCTTGTTACAGGGAAATCTTTTCTTTGAAATAAATTATTCCGTCTTAGAGACAATTTGCAAATTAAGTTTACTAGTTATTAAAGGTTATCAAAAAAACCTACAAATGTGGGTAAAATACCTTAGGAGGTGCCGACATATTGGCAAAGAAAAAAAAAGGCGTCCGAATCAGGTGGTAAAGCAATTAGTAATGTTTCCTCTGCGGATTCCCGTGGTGGGAAGATATAAGTATTCTCCTTTTCTTTTCCTTTCTTCAAGATCTCAATCTCACAAACTGTGGGCACGAGTTCCACGACTGAAGAAGAAATGCGTTCCAAGACTGGGACCTAGGAACAACAAAAAAATTAAGGTTGTCACAAAATCTCCTTCATCTCACCAGCAATTACATTAAATGAAATTGATTAATTAATTCAGATATCAACTTTAAAACTATAATTTACATTAATCTAATTATTTACAAATATATCTGAATTTTCTTTATATTAAAAAAAAATACTTTATTTTAATTTAATTTAATATGTACAACAACTCAAACAATTTTAGTCTCTCTTCAAACAAAGAAATGATAAACAAATTCAAATATGTACAAATACAAAAATTAATTATTTTACTTTATTATTATATTATGGTTATTTATAATCCCCATTAATTTTAACTTTATAAATAAAACTTTTTCCCTCCCGAACACAACAAATTTCATATTCACCCTTCCTTGGGATCAGGATGCTATTTCCCAGCTGCGTAAGGATTCATGTTAATATTATTTAAAGTTGTGGTTCTTTCCTCTATTGGATCACTCTCTTGATGATAAGTTTCCTGTTTATGATTTTAACTCTGTGGGATGGGGAGAAACAAAAATATGTTGAATCCACTTCAATATATATATATAAAATGACATAGCTACTTTATATTCGAAAATGGAAATTTATTTAGAATACATAAGAAATAATATCAATACGTAGAAAATGATTAAAAAAATATATATTGGCAAGTTAAAAATGCCAAAAGTACTTGCAAGTACTTTGCAAATTTTCAAGTACAAGAGGCGCAAGTACAAGTACACTGGTTTTAGAAACTACAAGTACAAGTACTCCAAAAATGTACTTAAGTTCAAGTACTTGTACTTGAACCCAAGCCTGATATATATATATATATATATTATTATTGCTATTATTGATATTACACAGTTATTATTATATATATATATTATTATTATTATATATATATATATTATTATTATTATTGGTTATATATATATATAGCATATAGATATATATATATATATATATATATATATTATTGTTATATATTATTATTATACATATATATACATATATATTATATAGTATATATATATATATGTATATATATATATATATATATATATGATCAATATATATATATATATATATATATATATATATATATATATATATATATATATATATATATATATCATCCCCCACAACAGGTGAGGGGTTACTGTATACTCTATTTTTTCTTCTATGAACCAGATTAACATAATTTTGAATGAAATATGACTGGTAAGTTTTGTTTTGCCATCGATAGAGGAGGCACTTTTACTGATGTATATGCTAGATGTCCTGATGGTAAAGTTAAGGTTTTGAAGTTGCTTTCTGTTGATCCAACTCATTATACAGATGCTCCCACAGAGGGTATTAGAAGAGTTCTTGAGGAGGTAAGTTAAGATTATATGACTATGATTAGAGTGTTTAATTTTAACCTAATTTAATAACTAATTTAATAATAATTTGTTTTGCCCGAAAACATTTTTGGGCCAAGATACAGGCCACCAAAGATGGCGTCCCAGGTACCATTTTTCAATTTTGATTTTCAACAAAAAATTTAAAGTGCTGTCTCTCTGGAATGGTTCAAGATATTTTGATACAGCTTTTTTTTATTTTAAAGAACATTTTTCTGTTTAAAATGATGTACTCTTTTTTTTCAAATATGTGTTCAACTTTTATTGCTGCAGAATTTTTTTATTTTTTTTAATAAAATTTTTTTTTTTTCAAAATGCCAATCAAATATTTTTTTTTTTGTTTTACTGTTGATCAGTACTATTTTCCTCTGAAAAGGAGAAATTCCACCTTTTGAGTTTAACAGAATAAATCTGGCACCCTTAGCTACTTTTTTGTTTTTGTTGTTGTATAGGGCTATGTTTGGTGTGTTTCTATTGGCTTTTCAATGTCCCTGACGTCGATTTCCTCGTAGTTTCCGATCGATGCGCCACCCACCTCAAGAATGCAGGGCGTTGAACCCCCCAAAACTGCTCGTAGATAGATGAAATTTGATGAGTGCATTGAAGAGGGTGAATGAAATAGAATCCTGATGTTAAGTCAAGTGGCGGAGCACATGAACCGGAGCTGGAGCCTGAGCCTCATCCAGAGCTAGATTGAAATTCTGGCTCCAGAGACAAATTGAGTCAAATGAGGTGTCTTTATATATGTTTTTAATGCTGTAGATCTCGAATTTGAGGGTTCCAAGACCCTCAAATAAACCTGAGGACCCCCGTGAGCGGATCCCCAACTGAAAAGCACTGAGTACATGACAGAGTACGAAGAAAGATGGAAGGAAAAAGAAAGAAG
>JABUQX010086397.1:20000-24569 GCA_015478945.1 Trachelipus rathkii
TATTTTCCTATATTTCTACACGTTCCCCTTTTCTCCCTTACCCTTATATAAGGGTAACTATTACCGCTCTCCTCCAATCCCTTGGAACTATACCCTCCAATAAACCTTTATTAACAACTTCCCAAATCCAATCAATCACCATCTCGCCCCCGCTCTTGATCATTTCACTAAAAAAGTTAAAATTTTCCCATCCCCCTAATAAAACCCTTTGGAAGACGAAATTTTTTACCATTTCTTCAACTTTCTGCCTCTAACCCATCACTCCTCCTGTACTATAACCTTCATCCAAAATACATATTCCCTTCTTGCACATCAAACCAAACACACATATCACTAACACCTTCATCATTACTGTAATATTGTGCAGATTTTTCAAAGTGTTCTTTCCACACTCCCCTCACATCCATTTCATCAGTTAAAAAAAACACCATCCCTATTCATTTTTCTAAGCAGATTCCCCTTATTCTCATTCTAACCTTTCGCGCTTCCTTCCAGAAGAAGCTTCCCTATTCCCTTGTACTGCCCTCACGCAATCCTCCTTCAAACTGTTTCATTTAACCTTCTTGTTTTTCCTTAACATTATGCACCTTTTAGTATTTCTTTTTTCACTCCTTATATAATTCCAAGCAATCTTTCTTTTGAACTTCATCAATTTGCTTTTAGTACATTCCAACCACGCTTCTTTTTACCTTTAACCGCTTTCTTCACCTCTTCATTCCAACCATTCTGCTGTTAACATTCTTACTTCCTACTTTAGCACTCCCACACATACTTCTTTGCACTACTAACAATTGCTTCCTTCATCTGCCCCCCAAGCTTTGGTTCAGTATCCAACTCGTTCACATCTCAACGATTTCTAGCCGAGCGCTCTTACACATACTTATCCTCATTGCCTTGCTTTCACTTAACTTCTTACTCTTTTTTTTTTACCTACTTCCCTTTCGTTTCACCTTCCTTCTCCCATCCAAGCCCCACTAACTTAATTTTACCTAGAACAACATAATGATCCGATAATCCCATTCTAAACCCCTCACTGATTAACATCCAACACATACTCAACACATTCTTCTTCACATACAATCAATCATCAACTTTTCACGATTCGAAACCATCTCTACCTACACCAACTCTAGTATACTATGAATACTCTCTTGTGTTTAAAGAAAGTATTACTACACACATACCTTTCTCTTCACAGAAATCATCACCTTTCTACCATTCTCATTTTCTCCCGACACCCAAAAGCCACCTGTTATACATCCCTTTTTTGATCACCTATCCAACCATTCAGGTCCTCCAACACTATCCAATCTGAAGCTCCTACTCCCCCCATCCAGAACATCATTCAGATATCCCAAAAAATCGTACTCTTTTCAACGTTTCCCTCAGATGGAACATACGTCACAACCACACACATCCTTGACCTTTTCAAACTTAAATTAACCCATTAGAATTCTAAGGACTCACACATCACAAAGTCTACCTAGCTTGGTACCATCAGTCACTCATCAAAATTGCGAAAATCCTTCTCTCCCTCTCTCATTCATTTCTATACCAGCACCACACATTTCATCACCACAGCCTGACGTTATTTTTCACCGATTCCTTTCATCTTGTTTCAGTCACAGCGAGTAAATCAATTGGCCTTTCTAAATACATATCCATCTACCTCTCTCCTCTCTCCCTCAACATTTATTCCTCTGACATTCCATGTATCCATAGGATTCATATATATACCGTATATATATATATTATATTATATATATTATATATATATAATATAATATATATATATATATATATATCATATAATTATATATATATATATAGTATATGTATATTAATTATTAATACGTATATATTATATCTAGCTACAACTAATATATATATATATAATATATATATATATATATATATATATATATATTAGGGATGTACGCTAAAGATAGTATCGGTATCAGTAGTATCAGCCATTTTTGAGGGTATCGGTATCTGGTTAATATGGCCGATACTTCTTACTTTTAGGGTGAAGAAATATGAGAAACTTTTAGATCAGATAATAATCTAGTTCGATACATAAAGGTAAATGCATGGGACGAATGAATTATTATTATTATTATTATTATTTTATTATATTATTATTATTATTATTCTTATTATATTATTATCATTATTATTATTATTCATTATTATTATTCATTATCTTTTGTTCTTGTCTGAGACCCAGATGGCTAAGAATTCATCCTCTAACTCGTTTAATATATCCAACTATAACTTATTTCATAATTTCCTCGAAAGGAGTGGAGTATGTGCCTATGTAAACATTAAACTGCTTGTAACACGTTTTCCCTTTCCTGAAAATCCCCCCTCCAAATTCTCTAACTTCCTCGAACGTTTGTGGCTTAAACACTCTTCTTCTTCACTATAATATCCTTGTGCTACTTCTACTGTTTCCTAACAGGAACAGGATTTCAGCATTTTTTGGAATACTCTTACTAACTTCCGGCGAGACTCGTTATAATCTTCTCATCCCTACTATATAGGGAATTTCAATGTACAGAACACTGAATGGTTGGGCCTCCTCTCCTTGCTGATCTAGTTGGGGAGGGGGCGATATTCAGCATTCTCAAAAGATCTGGAGCAACTTAATCTAAGAACCTACACCCATTCCGGATGTCCCGACCAATTCTTGAACACACCTGACACAAGGTCACCACTAGTCCTTCTCCAATATAAAATCAGGCCCCTTCGCCTCCTATTGGTAATCTGACGCACAACCTTATATCCTTCATTCTTATTAATACTTTCTCTCCAACAGCTCCATTCTGTCCTATGCGTTTTTCGGCACTTTGATAGGGCCGATTGTGGGTCTTGCGTCGCTTTTACGCTAACTATAATTGGAGTTACTGCTTTGTCTCTGAAGTTTGCTTCGACTTCTGCCGATAAGGTGGAAGCTGTAATCGTTGATGGGATAGCAAGTTCATTCCTTCTTCAACTAAATATTTCTATCCTCAAAATCCATAGGTTCGATCGTGCTTGTTCTTTGGCCATTCAGAATAGAGACAGTGCGTATCAGGAGTGGAAAAAATCTCAATTCTCATAATCACCTCTCTCATTCATTCAGGCTAGAAATCGGTTGCCAGGGATACTCTTTCACAAACACGGACAAACTTTCAATTAAACGAAAGTGCCCTGGACCTCCTTGTTCTCGCTACGACATCTTTTCTGGCCTCTTGTCAAAAATATCTCAGAACTTTCTGTAAATCTGTATTTCCTCTTCTTATTCGCTCTTGGTTCTGTTGCTTATACTCCAACTGAAAAGGCCTAATCTCTTGGCCTCCTATTTTCCTCTAACTCAACCCTGGCGATTCTGGCATTCCTCTTCCTCCTCCTTGCCTCCTCTAGCTGTGTCCCTACCTGTGATTACATTTGATCAGGTGCATGGGCTCCTGAAATCTATGAACGTAAGGAAGGCGTGTGGCCCGGATGGCATTTCTCCCCGAATTTTGAGGGAGTGTGCTTCCGTGCTGACGACGCTCCTCGTTCAACTATTTTCTTTATGTCTCAATACTAGCAACTCTTCCCTCAGGTTGGAAGCAAGCTTAAATGTCCAATGCTCTTTCGAAAAAAGCAACGAGGAAGAGCAGCTTCTGGATCCTTCTTATACTATCGCCCTATTGCTCCTCACTGTATTCTATCTAAGAACTTTGAAACCCTTCTCACTCTCACTTCATAGATCATCTGGAATCTCATTCCCTTCTTGCAATCGCCAGTACGGCTTTCGACGCTCGAGGTCTTATCTGACATGTACTTTCCTTTTTAAGCACTATTTATGGTTTTCCTCCATTAGGAACTACGGGGAGACTGCGAGGTGGCGCTTTGACATTTTTTAAAGCATTTGACGGGTATGGCACGCGTCACTGCTCTCCATGCTCCCTCCTTTGGTTTCCTCCTTCTCTTTGCTTATGTCTAGCTTTCTTTCAAAATAGTTCAATATCAGCTGTTGTTGATGGGGTGACTTCTTCTTTTTCATCAATGTGGTTGTTCGTCAATGGTTCTGTCTTAAATCTCCTACTTTATCTACGATTCATTAATGATCTTCTCAACCTGCACATCTAACTCTATCCACTCATATCCCGATAAGTCAATCTTCATTCCTTCAAGCTATTTTCTATTCTTCTGCTCCCTCGTATTACTTGTTCTAGAATTGCCCCTGCGTCTTTATTATTTCGACTCTATTTCTCGCTGGATTCTGGATGAATTTCCTGGTGATGGTCTTCTGAATCTTTGGTTGAAATTCATTCGTTAAACTACAGAATTCTCCGTCTCCTAAACACCTTAATTATTCTTATCTCTTTCGAAGACGGTTCTTTCGTCTCTCCTGTTGACAGTAATAAACATCTTAGCATTAACATAAACAAAAAATGTCTTGAAACCTCACATCACAGCGGTTGCTAGGGCGGCCTCAAAGAAACTGGGGAGTTTTGTTTTAAACTTGGAACTTTTTTTCCTCTTCTCAGTTTACTCCAGCTATACAGGGTTCATCCGCTCTGTATGGGTACTAACTCT
>JABUQX010086398.1:0-45000 GCA_015478945.1 Trachelipus rathkii
TTTTGGGACAAATACTCCTCATTGATTTTGTAAAATAAACATTCTGAAAATTTGTTGGACGTTTCCGTAAAACCTACAAGAGCCTGAACGTTATTTGCCCACACGAAAATAAAAATTTGGGGCAAAGTGGCGACCTTGCCAGGATTTTTAAAAATTAGGAGGGAAGAACACCAAGCAAATTCCTTGGCGGAAAGAACCATGTTGCAGATTGCAAACCACCTCCGTCATTATGTTAACTCCAACCATAATGACTGGGGTAAATTAATCCCTTTCACTCAAATCGCTATCAATTCTACGTACAATTCTTCTATAGGTTGTACTCCGCATTTTCTTTTGTGTATACTCAATAAAAAACTCCCTTGGGATCTTCCCAATTATATTTCTCCTTTTACTAAAGGTTCCGAACCATCTAAACCTATTCATGAATACGTCAACGATCTTGCAGAAAGAGCGAATCTCATTCGAGATAAGGCTCGTGAACATCTTTTGCGGGAAACTAATACACAAATGCATAAACAACATAAGAAGGCATCTTCAACACCAATTAGACTTGGTGATTATGTTTTTGTGTTAGACGTCAAGAAACCCGGGCAGTCACCAAAGCTTTTTCCCAAATGGACCGGCCCCTTTCAAGTTAAACAGCTGGTTCACTTCAACAAGTTGCCTTTGCAATGTTTACAGACTTCAAAACCATTCATACGTCCATAGGCGACAATACTTCACACGGGAAAACACCCACACACATTTAGAGCCATAGATAGATGTTTTCCGTGATATCTCCCTCCTCAAACCCCACAATCGAACCCCCCCTCCTAGACCCACCGCTCAAGAACCACACCTCCAATAAAA
This sequence comes from Trachelipus rathkii, assembly GCA_015478945.1. Classification (NCBI taxonomy): domain Eukaryota; kingdom Metazoa; phylum Arthropoda; class Malacostraca; order Isopoda; family Trachelipodidae; genus Trachelipus; species Trachelipus rathkii. Next base: position 850 of record JABUQX010086398.1, read on the forward strand.
ACCTCTCAACTAACTACACCATCTCGTCACACCTCCTCCTTCATCCTCTGCTAATAAACCTCACACTATTTATTATCACAAAGACACTCCCTCTTCATATGCAAACCCCTTCCACGCGACTACCCTCTTTACCACCTCCTCCTTGTCCCCCACCCCTCCTCGTGCTTACTCATCAGATTGAACCAGCCGTTCCCTTCACAAACACCCATTCCCTCTTCCAGCACCATCTCATCCATCACCCCCTCCTCCTGCTCAAATCCCCCACCTCCCTAGCGCAACTGAAGCTCCACTTTCTTGCCGGAGCAATAGATCTCAATCTGCAACTACACTTCTTCATACAGAGCCGTTTACCCCTCCTCCTATGAGTAAATTTTTTAAAGGTTTTCTCCCTCAACCTTGTTGACCGATATACCCGTGCCACACCGTCCTAAATCGTTTCGACAGATTCTCTTCCCCTCCTCAACTTCCACCAGCCCACACGAGAGCCGCAGCATCTCCTAAGGTCTCGATCTCCTCACCCACCGTCGCGGGTATAAAGAAACGCAACTTTTTAATATATTAATGTAGTGCTCATCCTACCCCGATTCCTAAACCTCCTTTACCAACCCCTCCTCCCATCTCTCAAGGTCCTTTACAACCTCCGTCAAATTCCTCCACTCAGGACATCCCTCCTCCAATCCCTATCACATCAGCTAGAAACACCTCTCCTCCCTCTCCTCCTGATGATAGATCTCGTGACCACACGTTCGTTCCTAATTTCCCAATGAGAAACACCAACATTCCACACCCCATGGCTTTAAGGAACAGACAACAAAGTACTGTCTTAAGAGGGAACAGAGAATACTTACTTCCTCCACCACATAACATCCCTCAGGGTAGAGGTTTACCACCCCCAAGACCTCCTAAATCGTGAGTGTTGTTTACATTTTTTTGAAGTACCACGGGCCGACTCTTTATAACATCTTATTTACATCAATGTATAAATAACCAAACATATTAGAAAAACATTTCTAACGTGTAAAATATGAAACGGTAAATACATTTCATTGAAAAAGAAAATTATAACAAATTAATATTAAGATCACAAAATTTCAAATTTTCTTCTCAATATAAAACCTTTTTCTCATAAAATCTTCTCTTTCTTCTCTATCTTCACAGACAAACATGTTGAGAAATTGGATCCTCTTCTTTATCTTGACATCAAAAATCTTCGCTCTGAAACTAGAAAACACAGAATCACAATATGAAGTTCATCAAGGCTTTGTCTTAAAACAAGCAGGACATTCAAGATTTATCACAAGATACCTAAACATAAACACAAACTTAAGATGCTCCAAAGAGTTATATAATACTATAGAAAATGTATTTATCAAAAATACTCAGCTACTAATTATATACCTTACTTGCAACAGAGATTCAACAGTAGATTTAACGCAAACCAAACCTCACCTGAACTAACATACATTCATTCACTATTACTTGAAAACCAGAAACAATTTAAAAATATCCTCCAAAACCCGTGGGTACTATCTTCTTTAAATATTCAGCCTTCAGCACCCAAAAGAGTAAGTAGAGGCCTAATAAATGTAGGCGGAACGGCATTGCAATATTTATTCGGGACAGCAACCATGAACGATATTAATAAACTTAATACCAAGATAAACTTATTACAAGATACGAGAGCCCACATTTATAAACTTAAAGAGCAAGTTCAGCAGCTTAAAGAGCAAGTTCATCAGAATACTAATACATTAATAGATATAAAAGACAATTTGAAAGTGTTAACCCAATATATAAATGCATCTATACCTTCTATAGAATTACAGCAAGAAATATCGAAGCTAAACATACTTAAACTTAGAAAAAACAATCTCGAACAACATACTCACCCTCATTGTAACCATGCAAAATATATGGACCACAGCAAAGTACCAAAACACCCCCTTAAATGTATATTCTTATGAATATTCTTACACGAGCTTATTAATCAGAATGTAGCCCAATTGTTACAACCACCCCACACGAATAATTACCTCTCACGCACGAACTCATTCCAAACAAGTTCCCTTCTCGTCATCCTTGGTTCTATCTTATACCACGCTAAGACTGATTGTGTGTAGCCTTGAACTAGTCTACAATCATCAACCTTTTGCTCCACACAGCGAGATGAACTTCTTCACGAGAGAAATTGATAAACAGAATAATGTCTCGCTTTTTCCCACTACCTCACTTATATATATGTAACGAATACAATACCGCAAAACATGGGAGACACCGTCCAATACATAACCGACGAATATCTCAACTACTTTCTAAGACATGCAGATCCTCAAATATACATGCAGAAAAAGTATTGTTTGTTACAATTTACAACCTCTGTAAAATTCAAATTTCATTTGCTCCCATAAATTATCCCTAATGTGAAAATTTTACCACTTAATGTTCCCGCGAATATTAAAAATAAATTACATGATTAATTGTAACTACATTTCCTATCTCTCGGAAGCCCTTTTTAATCTTAAGGGTCCGGTCATCAAATCCCTACCTCACTTTCTTGTGCGCCAAGGTCGATAGCTCTTTGTCATATCTCCTTCGCACCTTAAAGTCAAAAGGCGCCCAGATTTAAGTGACTAGTTGAACAATTTCTTCTCCCACAAGGATGCAATTTGGGACTATGGATCCCGTAAATTATCCCAGACAAACTAGCGATACAGTGGGCCTCAGAGTAAACGGAGACTAATAAAAAACCCATCTCTTTTTCGGACACAAAACAATGTTGGATTAACAATACGATATCTCAACTTCCGGAATAAACTCCATATAGAATCTCGTGCGAAACACAAACACTTATATATATTCAGAACAAATAAGAGTGGTAAAGCTGGATATACAGATTGTTTGATGCAAATATACAACGAAAATTAAAAAAAGCCAAAAGGTCAAGACTACAGTACCAGTTGTGGATGAAATCCTCTTAGTAAACCAGAAGTTCCACGGAAAATCCTTACCAACTCGAGGAAAAGCATAATCTCACTCCATTTCTTTTACGTCATAGTGCAATTAATTCCATTTTTGCGCACGAATTACATGCAAAGGCATGACCTTAGGAATGTCTCGCTCTGGTTATTAGATCTTCATACTCCTAGCTCACGTACTGCGGCTAGTAACCACCACAGGCTGCTTCCTCTGCAGCCCCTAGTGTTCAAAATAGAAAGCCCAGATAGATCCCTCGAACATATCGCAACAGGATGAACATAAGAGTACACATAACCGGACCTAGCCTATAAATCAACCATCTTTCATTTACTCCTGGACTTAAGAACCACATATCAAATCCTCTTCTCGCACAAATTACATTACCGGACATTCAATTTCCTTTTCTTTTCACTGGCAGGGGACCTCTTTCACAGGATTTATCTGTAAAAGCCTTTATGAAACACAAAATGGAGATATCTATTTTGTTCTTCACAGTGTGATCCAAAAATCCCTTAAAAGTTACTCTCTTTTCAATCACGATATAACAAAAAGAAATCTCCTTTTCCTCAACGAGAGCGCTCCATAAGAATATATACTCTCGTATAATATAATATACGGCTCTCAGCCCAAAGTCCTTTTTGTATTTAATTAATTGTATTTGTAACTTTCTCCTATTCGAGTATTTACTCCGTCAAGTAAACTCTACCCTCCACTTCATCGTTTTGTGAGAGAATATCAGGCGCCAATCATGTTCCCTCAAGGAAGGCGAACCATATCATTTGTACCGCCGATATATAGGTGTTTTTTACCTATAAGAAAGCGCTGGTTCATTTTAAAATTTCACTCCATGACAATCCTGAAATATTCCGATTCCTGATGAGCTACCGACAAGTCTATTTTCTTCCTTTGTCCTCAGTTTGTGATCTGGTAAGTTTAATTTTTTGAATTATGTGTTTGGCCCCTTCTCTTATATTAAATTCATTTTTCCACACGCACAGAGAGGCACAAATATTGTGATATCATAGATACTTACTTTATATGCCAATTATGAAAAATTTCGTTGGGCGTATACAAAGAGTAAGATGTTTTGAATGTTCGAGCGTATGCACGGATCTATATTGAATGCCTTTTTATCGATTTTATGCTGCGAAGTGCATTTATTTCAAAAGGTAAATATAATGATTTATCCTATTATTTGAACTTTGATAGGAGAACTAACGAGAAGAAATTAGGACCTGTTATATTCTTATTTCTTCTATAAGTGTTAAGCAAACAACCCAGCAGTATTTTTAACATAAACTCCCTCACCGAACAAGAAACACTGCACAAATATAAAAATTATTTTTGACTTCAGATTCCGCTAGTTCGATTTTCATTATTTATTTATATTTTCTTTCACTTGTGATCCTAACCTAGTTCCATCTTTTGCTCAGTATTAGCTAAATTTTTGGTGAAATATTTCCTTGCACTTTTTTAAAGTTTTTATAAAATAGTCATGAAGAAACACATTAATAAATAATAATAATAAAGAAAAAAAATACATAATAATAATAATAATAATAGGTAGTCGCTACTAAATAAAGAATGATAAAACGACAAAAATAATAATCACATAATAATAATATAATAAATAACACTCAATAATGGAATAAGAGTGTTCGTAGCTAGTTAACCTACGCACTTTGATATTGTATATTATAGAATCAGTTCATGCTAATTTATAATTAAATTTATGCAGGACCTGTTTTTTTTTTCCCACCCTTGAACTTATTTAGAAAGAACGAGTGTTACCGCCTACACGTCTCCTGCAGCCCGTTAATATCTTATTTTTGTCATTGTTGTGTTGTGTTTTCAACGCTCTCCACCCTTCTGCCGATGTAGAACATAAAAAACGCCCTATCCGGCCTTATGTATTCTATGTTATATTTTGTGGAAACATAAATAATATAGATGAGAACATAGACATTCGAAACAACCCATCCACCGATGTACAAACTTGAGACACCACCAGAACATTCCAACTTACAATGTGAACGTTGGGTGAAAAATAAAACTATAGTCATGTGTGTAATCTAAGCGTTTCCTTGCTCCATTGTTTTGTTTTTATTATTAAGCTGTGAGACGCTCCATACAAGGGAGTTTAGCCCCCAGTGCACATTTACATAGAAACCCAACATAGATCTTTTAATATTTCTCACCATATGAGAGGGACCCCAACGGATATAAGATTAGAATAGGTTTGGATTCGGGACAATGAGTATGTATACAAATTTTTCCTAATCTGTATTAAAATTTGGGGGTTTTAATAGTCCAAATTTTGTGAATCTGTTTTAAACACACGACTTTTTTTTTATGCTCTTTAATGTATTAGCTCGGTGATTGAATGGTTGAGTAGATGACGAAACACTCTAAAAGAAAATATAACTGTCATACTACAAAACCAGCAATTATCCAATCCAGACAATACAGCTTATAGGATGAAAATAATCTTTTAATTTTTGTATGCTCTTGCTTGGTGTTCACTCGATCTTTTTCTATTTCACTGGCCATGAAAATTTATTGTTTTTAATTGCCTTCGCCACAACGCCCCCCACGCCTCGCGCTCCCCCCTGTCCTATTTCAACATTCTGGGAAGTCAGTTACAATGACCTCTACACAGAGAGCTACTCATGGTCTGAACAACCATGACCACAGATTTGCCATGTATGACTCCCATAAATCATTATGTGGGTGTGTACAGAATAACTGCCTCATGATGATTTTGAGTGAGAGATAAAAGATCATTCTTGAAGTAATTTGTCTGGAACACGTTTCCGTAAAACCGTGACAAGGAGCCTAAGAGAGCGTCCTAAGTTTTGGCGCCACACTACGGAAAAAGAGAAATTTGGGCAATTATATATATCTATGATAGACCCTATATATAAATATATATAGTAAATATTACCATATATATATATATATATACACTATATAATATATATTATATACATACTATATATTCTTGTATGGTATAATTATAATTATAGCATAATTTTTTGTGTAGCCCTTTTGGGCAGGTAGCAGAACATTGTTGCAATCTAATAATTGAGATACAGAACGTATGTAAAACAGGCTATACCAGAGGTTACTAAATATTTATTAAGTATATTATATATAGTAAATGAGAGAATAAATATAAATACGTTGAATAATAAATACTATTATATTATATACTTGAAAGGGATGTGTTGTCTGAAACGACACGAGAAGTCAGCGAAGTCAGCTGGGCTAATGAACGACCTTAATCACGAGAGATAAGTCAAGAGTGCTGATTTGTTCACTCCTCACACTTCGACAAATCTCAGACGCGTTACCACTTTCGCGACCAGTCTGAAGGTAGACAATGAATAGTGGAAAATATAAATTACATAAAAACGAATGTATGATGTGAATATAATTGTCAAGAAAACCACGGATATAGGTGTGCCCGGTTGGTGAGACTAGGGCCTACCACTTAACTAATATTAGTATAGGTATACAAAAGGGAATGAACGGAATAATTATTATAGACTCTGGTAATCTCGAGCTGGAAGCGCTATACTCAACCAACCTCGATACTGCCCTCTCAATCCAACAAAGTAACCAAGTCTTTTATTTTATAAGGTGACCTTTGTGTCTCGGGAGTATTGAAAAAGTTTGTTGTGTGTTTGTTTAGATTATAATTCTAAAAGTCGATAAAATTATATTTTCCGAGAGTGATGTGAATGGTTAGACGAATTTTACTGAGTTTATTTTTATAAGTAAGTCGTTCGTTTAAGTGAGAGTATTTTGAATATTATGATAATTCTTTCACATTGCGAGAAAGGTTGGGTATTTACCACTTTCCTGAAATATGTGCGAATGTTGTGTAACTCCGAACGTGTATCAGTGTGAGAGCAAAACAATGGTAGTAAAATAATAATATTTTGATACTGATAAATATATAATTTTCGGAAGTTGACAAAGATGAAAAAAACTCTGTCAATTTCGAAGAATAAATTACAATAATAATAACAATATTATTTTTATAACGGTAACGAAATAATGACGATACATAATCATATAGGGACGGATTAATATTCTACATTAAATCTTATTATAATCGACATACTATGAAACATAATAATAATAAATACATAACTCAATAGTAAATAAATAATGCATAATAATAATAATATTATAATAATCATAATAGAATAATACAATAATAATAATAAATCACACTTAATATAATCACATATAATAATAATAACTCATAATAATAAGCAACACAAGCATATAGAAGTCTGAAGACTCACAAAAATATGATAATAATAATAATAATAATAATAATAATAATAATAATAATAATAATAATAATAATTATTATTATTATTATTATTAATCAGCGTATTATAGTAATAAATACCCAAACAATAATTCACTATATGTATGTAGAATCAGTCCTTTTTTGTGAAAACACATAAAAAGTTGTTTCAGTAAGTAAGACGCAAGTTCCAAGTAATAACCCTCTTTGCTTTTGTTTGATTTGAAGATGAGGTCAGGTCAGGGCTTCAAAGTACAAAGGAAAGGCAGCACAGCCATCTTGGAAAGTTATGACAAGTGTAAACTAGATGAGAGAGGAACTTAACGACTAATCACATTATTACTAAACAGAGGTAAGGCCTCTGTCTATGGGAACTAACTAGCGTACGAATATCACATACGTAAGTATCCAAAGGTCAAAACATTACGGTACTATCAGTTGTATGCGATAGCACCACGGATTTGATGATAGCACACCATTCACATAAAGAGTGTTACATCAAAACTCGGGAAACTCCTCGCATAACAATTTTGACCGAATTAAGTTATAACTTTTACTTCCGATTTTATAAAATATTTAGCTCGCGACTGTATATATATATATAATATATATTATTTAGAGAATATTATTACTATATAAATATAGTATACTGTATATATAATATATAATATATATATACTAATATATATTATATATATATACTCTATATATAGTAAAATAGTATAATTATTGTATTTACCTTTATACTAAAACTCATAGGTTATCACTAATATCTATATATATATCTATAAATACATGAGCGTATAGTAGTAAACACTTATAGTAAAAGAATATATTTATAAATAAGTAAAGATGCTTCTAGAAGAAGAGACTACTATAGAATGAGAGATTTTTTGGACTAAAATATAGTAACTTATATCAAGTCAGTCAGACATTTTATTGTCAGATAAAATTCTTGACTCGAAGTAATTTTCGGCCGGTGATCAAAAGAGGTGATTATACGTACGATTTTGAATGATTCTATTTCTCAAAATAAAATTGAATGATATTTTATTCTATCATTATATATGGAAGCAGGAAAAACGAAAAGTGAAAACCTCCAGCTCGATAAGCACAATCCCTTTGGATGCAAGAGAGAAACATACTAGTAATGGGACTTAGAGTGCACGAGTATGTAAAGTAATGTAAAAGGAGTATAGATGGCGAATTTTCCATTATAGTATAATTGAAAGGCTGGGGAATGTACATGCCGAGAAGATATTTTATTTTTTATATGATAAAGACAGCTCGAGTCTGACTAAGCGGAATCTGCTTTTACGTCACGCAACATTGTAAATTTTACGAAATTTTTTTATTTCTACTTCTCGATCGACGTAAATATATTTAATTACAACTTTAGAATTAAATTTAGGGTGAGTGGTTGTTATAAAAATGAGTAATTATTATTTTCGGAGCCGTTCAATAATTTTGACCTATTAATTTCTGATTGAAATTTCTAATTTCAATAGACGAGATTTTTTTCATCCTATAAAGCCATTTACTATAGATGATTTTATTTCGCTTAATTTCTGCGTTTTGTTATTTACTTTTCCTTTACTTTTTTATTTATATTATTATTTTTTTTTAATCAAGTCTTTAATTTAAATAACATTCCTATTGTATTACATTAGAATCCTTTTACAATTCAAAATTAATTCGCCGCCAACGATGTCTTTTACTTGCATGCGCTATCTGCGTGAAAACATCGAAGCACATATGGTCTAACATGTTTACACGAAATTTGTATGGTGATAAAAAAGTAAACAAAAAATAAATATATGTAGGCAAGTCACGTGCGTATGGTATAACAGAGTGTTAGTATTCTCTGTGTACACCTATTTTATAAACCGGTTTAATACACTTTATAAAGCTTTCACCGAAGAGAGGAAGAGAAGGGCTAAGTGAGAGATAATAGATATGCGATAAAGACCAACCTCTAATCAGAGATTTACGTCCACCTAATACAAATACAAGACTGTGGACCCTAACAATTTGGTAGGAGAGAGTAAAAGGAGTTTGTACACGATTAAACTGAAAGTATATGATTTTACACAGGAGATCTTGGTATAATGATCTCAGAGAGTCAATCGAGCAACCACTAACCGGTAAGGCATAATAATCAGAAAGGTCTCCAATCAACCATACTATACGAGGAACCTAGGCCTAGAGATTAGGAAACGTCACATCAATAGTGTATATATCCCAAGGTTAAACGAGCGTGGGATCAGTGGGCCCTCGATCAAATTGTGGAAATTGTCCTTGACAGACATCACCCGAGCATGAAAAGGGACAAAGAGTAGTCCTAGTAATTACATAAACTAGATATGGAGATTTAAATCTAATAGAATAGACTACTGAGAGCGAGTAGTCAAGAGAGAGAGTACGCTAATCGGAATATATTTTAGCGTGAATGATTTAGTCTGGAATAGAAGAGACTGGGAATGGGTTATCACACGAGATCATCTCAATGTGGACGTATTACTAAGATATTATGATTCTCAAGAAAAGGCATCACAGTGCATGACATAATTCACTCATACACAAATTTCCTAACGATCACACATTTAACGGAAGGAGGTTTCAATGTCGCCGCGTGGGCATCCTAGAACATGAGGAAATAGGATGAATAAGTGGCTGTCTAAATTTGAGCGGTGGTAATGGTCGGTTCCACGGAAACAATGAGAAAGGACAGCGAGAAGATAACGCACGTCTGCATAAAATGTGGTGACAAGGGGAATTTCACTCGAGGAAGGTGTTTGGAGACAAATTAGCTCCTCATCCAAGAACTATTAACTGCACTTAACTGGCATTATAAAGAAACTAGAAGACTTTTCTGATGCGACTCGGAAATGCAAAATTATGGGAACGGAGTCTACTGTTGAGTGCAGTAATTAAGAGTGAGTATTTTCAACCGCGCCCGTCGCTTTTATAGTCCACGGGAAAAAACGCCGAGGGGTTGGACCGATAAGTAACGTGACAAAATACGTTAAAATGACACTATGGAAATTTTAAGAATTACGTGGAGAGGTTTTAATATATGAGAGAAGATACTTACTCCTAACTCAACCACAAGCACATAGCAGAAAGTTATAAGAAACTATATAATATTAAAGTTATGTAAATATGTAATATTTCTTCTCATAACTTTTTTCCAGTTTCATGTCAAAATTATTAGAATATTACGATAGGAGAGAGGACGTTATCGGGAGGGAGAGTGAGAGTATAATGTTTGTTATACTTAAAAACATCCAATCGTGAGTGATTTTACAACCTTCCATCCAAGGATGAAACTTTACTTAATAATGTCTACAACACCTTTGGTATTTATGCAAAATATATTCTAGCGAATTTATAACCAAAGAGGAACCATCAGATTCTATAAGTCTTTCACCTTAAAATGGTACAACCACTTTTACTATATTCTTCTCTAAGCAAAGAGGTCTATGCAAGAATATCAAAAGAAATGGAAAGCTTAAATATGGATACAACTTGACCTTTCGGATTGTGAGAGAACGAGGTCCACTGCACATATATACTAACAAGTTGAAAAGGAATATCTGGTGACCATTTGATCTATAATCAAACTAACACGGGTGGTTCGGAAGGATACCTGTTAAGTGATAGAGGGTCTAAAACGTCTATATCAATGTGACAATTTCACCAGTTTCAACAGAACGAACTAAACATTTTCCGAGGTGACTTGTGAGACTGTTCTCACCAAGGATCTAAAAAAATAATTACTCTCTTGGCAAACTATGTTCGAAAGGGTTTTCCCTAAGTGTCAGGACAGCCTAGGTGCCCCTACACCGAGCACAAATAGATGTAAAAAGAATGTGTAGTAATCATATAATAGTGAGTGTTCTATTGAGTCATTTAGTTCATATATTAAGAGAACAGTTGAAGTCTTCACAACATTTTGGCAAAAGAGAAGAAATCGGACATGTGCGTTATTTTGTATCAATTTTTAATTTAAGAATTTTGGGACACAGAGAGTGTAATAATTGGTTATAGTACGAAGGTAGGAATTTTATCTGACGTTTATATAGCATTAAAGTAGGATATGAGATTATATCGATTAGAATGAGGTACAGAATCGCCTGATATTGGAGATACATGAATATTGACGATGATCATATTAATAATAACCTACTCACTCTCAAATATATAAGATAGTACATGAATTGATTTTGTACTTATAAGATACAGGTACAGAGGTGGATCGGTAACTATCAGTAGGACTGAGAAAAGGGATGCTCACATATCACTCATATCCTAAGCAGCACCATATTCAAGTACGGTCCAGAGGTATGAAATCTAGTTGAAGCAGATTGCATAACAAAGAACAATGAAATGGTCGCTTGATGATATAACCTGAGAGATGATGTAGTTATCTGAGCTCTCATAGCATAGGGTTGAGAGCGAATTTGGTGACAAGTGCACGGATAGTTTTCACATTAGAGAGGAAAGAATCATCCGAAAAAATTCTCACGAGAAGAGAAATACTAAAGATGCAGAGGGGACTCCAGCCCCTAAGCACAGGAACCAATAGCCGCTGCACGCGAAATGATTAACTCTTGAAAGCGCGTATAAGTTTTTGGAGCGGAGATCGCAGTGGGTCCTCGTACCTATTCGCACCTAACTTAAACTCTTAATTTCATTATTAACAAATGTGAATACTATGAGCTGAATTTCACAGCGGGCGGTATGCCGCTCCCCACACAGCTCCCTATGCTCGAGTATATCCAGCTCTTAACACTTTCCTCGAGGCTCTGTTGGTACTTATAAGGGGTAATTTTCTTTTGAGTAAAACTGTGTGATTATATATGCTACGCTATTATATAAGAAACCACCTTCATTTGCAGTTCATCTATTTTGTGGCGAAGAGAGATCGTGACTATCCTTCCCAGGACATACGCGATAGTGAGATAATTTTAATTTATACTCGCAAGCTCATAACAGCTGAGTATGAAGTATCTCAATTATTAACTCCGTTGGACTAGTAATTTTTCTCAAAATGTAGAGAAATGATAGCCAATGTAATCACGAATTCCTCAACCACATTTTCAGACCAACCACTCGCGGAATACCCACAGTGCAAATATTGTGATATCTCCTAGTATCACTATCAAACTAAAGTAAGGTGCACAAAAAGTTGTAGGAACACATGGGAGTGATATCGATATCGGAAAAGAGAGTTACTCGAATAGCACTTAGATAATCCGACACATCACAAGAGGCAGAGCCATCAAGAGCAGGAGGTATAGTATATATATCTGCGTTGTATATGAGACGATAAGGCATAGGTGGTTGATTAACGTGAATATGGAGAAGTATCATTAACAGTATAAAGGGAGGTGGCAGAGCAGCTCGTGTTAATCAGTACCGTGAACCACGTCGCTGATTAGAAGGTGAGAGCCGTATCAAAGTCGAAAGCGAGAGAGAGAGGCTCACTTACGCAGTGAAAGAATAATCGCCTTCTCAAGTCTTGCATACTGTAAGTGTGACAGAAGAGAGAGCACTCACTTCTAAACACATTGTATCTCTCATAATTACAAACGTATAGGAATCGCAGGATTCCACTTGCTCACGAATCTTAGGGTTGGTGTATTAATGAATTGACTGTGATCTGTCATGTGACGGTCAACCGAGTGAATAAATTCCCACACCAGCAACCAGAGAGCAATCAGATGGGCGACACGCTGATTCATGTAACGGCACTAACGTATCTACGTGACTGCTTTCACCGCGGTACACGCAGAAGAAGGTGATTCGCCATTCTCCCACGAGATAGGCGTAGTGATGCTTTATATAGTTTGTGGGTACACAGAGCTGTCATCGCACAAGTTGAATGTTTTCGGTCTAACTCCACAAAGCGAGCTTCATTTTGTAAAGTAGAGATACTCCTCGCTATAGAGGACGCTTTGAGCGTGTTGAATCCTCAGCAAAAGAGTCGTGTAACCTCAATATGTTTAGTTTGACAAGGAGATGAAAGATAACTGTGGTCTAAGGGCTCTCTCGCAGAGAGTTACACGAAGTATAAAGACGCGTGATGTGGTAAATCCGATAACAGAGAACTTACTCCATGAGAAAGAGCGAAAGCGACGCAATATGTAGAACTTTCGCAGCAGTAATATAGACAACAGTATATCGAGAGCATTACCAGAAATGTGGTAATATAATGCATTCTATTTTCTCATATAAATGGGTATGCCACTAGAGAAACAGAAATTATATGCATCACCAGTTTTTTTGAGAAGTGGGATCAAGAGAATAGAGACAAGTATAGGGTGTAGTATACGTCGAATGGCTCTCATACGTTAAAAGTATATGAAGTCAAGAGCTTTCTCGAATAGGCACATGGGAGCGGGGCGCACTGCTATAGCGGAGCGATGTTCATGTGCTCAGAGTAAAGTTGTAGAGCCGTGGACATACGTAGCTCTCTCTTATGGGAGGAAGAAAGATATAAGATGAGAAGTAAGAAGAAGAATGGTGGACGTCTATATCTTTCGTGAAGAATCATAAACATTATATATTAAAAAGTACTCCCCATCAAGAGAGGGCGGAGTGGGATAGAATGACTGTAACACGTGCGATTATACCCACTCCACGGCTTATAGTGGAATCTATGCATGCTCGAAAGTTGAGAGAGTTAAAACTCAACGGATATAGTACAATCTATTATTCTCTTCACCACCAAGAGAGAATTGACGCAAATGGCGCGCTTATGGCTAAGGTTTCTCAGATAAAAGTGAAATTCTATAAAGTTGTGTTATAAGAGTGTCTCTTATAAGTTTCTATTAGTGTAGAGTAATCACTAACAAGAATAAAGAGAGCAACCTATCGACATTTGAGTGCAGAGGGTGGGAAAGAGTAAGAACACACGCAAATTCACAAACGTACGGAATACTATAATAATACTTATATGAGGATAATGGAGGATATTTTCAATGTGAAAGGTGCACAAAAGTCTCAAAGGAGAACAATATAAAATTTTAATATAATAATTTTCTTTTATAATTGTTACTTATGAATTTTTTAAAGAGGGGGGTTCCACCCCCAGTCCCAGTTGAGACAATATAAATTGTTCAAAAATAATTTTTATGAAAGGTGATATGTTTATTCAAACCTCCATCGCTCGGCAGAGCAGGGCAAGATAGCGGGGGGGAAGCGTATACAACTTCTCTCCGAGGAGCACTTAAAAACACTCCTCGGGAATCCGCGGATACTCATTGTTAAGAAGCTATATTATCATGAAAGAAAATGTGGTGGCACTGAGTAATTTTTTTAAAGACAAATATGTACTAGCCTAAAGGTCGTTCATTTTAATTCCTATCTAGCTCTGCTTGCGTACGGCAGAAACGCCGCAAATTGTGAGCGAGAGGGAGAGAGAGTATAGAAGAACTTAAACTAGAGAATAATTTAGAGATTGAAGTGTGAGGTATACAGGTTTCGTACTCATAGTGAGAGATAAGCACTCTATTGTATATAGTGAAGGAGGCACTAACCTGTGAGACGACCCAACCAATTGAGACAGATAATGGAATACTTGGCTTACTACTGGTAGCTCTATTAGGAGAGATATAAATATGGGTCCTATTTTTAATAAGGTTGGCGCATTAGCCCTGAGATCACGTGCTACAACCCGAGACGATACACACTCTTCGAGAAGAGAAGACTCTAAAGAGCGAGAGCTATATTTGATAAACCTAGGGCCGGGGTTGGCATGTAAAATACGCAGAAGGTGCAGAATCCTAAAAGCAACACACAAATACCAAAAAAAAATCTGTATATACACAAATGAGTACTGAGAGTGAGATATGGTATCTTGTGACTAGAGTATCGCGACTTTGACTCACACACCATCAGAGCGAGAGGGAGCGGGAGTGATAAGATAGGAGATATTGCATAAATAGGATTCAAACTTGCATATCTTCGCTGCCTTTAGTGCTTATTGCAAAGTTGTTTGAGAGGCACTCCGATATCCAACTAGAAGATTCCCGGATAGGAGATGGGTGGTTTTTTGTAATGTGTTTTTTACTTCTCTTTAAAATCTTCGTGTAAAAAATATTTATTAGAGGAGGCCACGGAGTATGATCCATGAGGCCCTGCATATTTAATCACTACGGGTCTTTCACCCTGTGATCCTTCTCGAGAAGGACGGTCTGCCATAACATCATCTGCCGATCAATCAGAGAAGAGATTTAATGAGGTGTGTAAGCTTAAGGGTGGCCGTTACGAGATCAGAGTAGGAGAGATCAGAGATGGTTACGACGTAACGATCGAAGTTACTACTCTGTGACGACCATGTTAGAATAAAGTGAAATGGGGAGTGAAGGGGGGAGAGTGTGGTCTATTATGACCAATGTATATATTCGCGCCTGACACCTCTTTCCTCTCTGTATGACTTTCACCACTGGGTGAGTGTAGACAGAGATCGAGTCTACTTTGATTACTTGAGCTGGTGAGAGTAGCAGTATTTTCTTTCTCTTAATGACAGAAATAGAGATACGTAAGGTTTCTTCGTTTATACCTCAGACGTACATAAGAAATGGTGTATGAGAGCTGTGTCGTTCTATTCTGAACAGGAGACATGTAGTGAGCAAATATAATTATATACGAAATTCGAGTGTAAATTGGTTGACTGCTTCTGATTGGAGGGATGAAGACAAAATGTCCCTTAATTTTGACTAAAGGTACAATAGTTCGTCTCTTAGTGCTTAAGAGTACAACAATTATCTATTGTTGGAAAGAGAGGTTTGAAACTCCCACTCAGATATATATGATGAGTGATAATATTTATGATGAACACAGTTTCATCATCAATGACTTAGGAAAAGGGACGTGCATTCAATTTTCGCTTCTATATTCTCACTCATATTACGTATCAACAAAGAGCGTCAAGCCATCTTTGAGTTTGACTACTGTGTGAGCAAAGAACCACATCTGGGTCGAGCAAAAGGTCCTCTCAAGCAATACAGGCCAGCTAGTAATGGAGGTGATCTGTCGAGAAAGTTATTGTATATTAATTGATTCCACATCGTCATTAATTGTATATAATAGAATTTTTTTCTCTTCCTATCTTAATGTTTTTCCGCATATGAGAGAGAGAGCTAACTCAGAAAAAAAGCAGAATCATCAGCCTCATTCAATGTGTTATAATTATAAGAATGATACTAAATTATTATAATATTAACATATTATATATCATAAATGAATGAATATAAAAAAAAACCATATAATCATAATACCATGTAGGTGAGCGCAACCACAGTTTTTGTGTAGCTCTACGGAAGAGAACCGTAACTCAATGAGACTTCTCCTCACTCACTGTGGGGAGGACGAGCCAATTCAAGAGGAGGGTACCTTATTGTACTAAGACATAACTAGCGAGATCAGATTACAGCACGGAATTTCTAAAGTTGCACACGAAGAAAAGTTCCCACCACACATGGTTTTCCCACTTCTCTGTGAGAAGGGGAAGCTCGGAGACAACGAGATGTTACGAGAGTCAATAAGTGAATAATTTTAGTTGGCGGTTTCTGACACGATGCAGAGCTTAGTCCGTCCTCTAAACGAGTTATATTTAATGTCGGATCTTCCTTATCTGGTCCGCGAATGCTCAAGGATAAAATAATATAAATTCTGAGTAAGAGCTCTCAAGTTGAGTACCTACTATCGATGTGATAAATTGGCGTTTATCGTAAGCCCAGTTATTATTATGACACACAAATGTTGTAGGTAGAAGGCCTATGATCTGATGTAGAGTATTAAGTCATATTAATGTGATTTTCAAGTGTCTCTCCTCAAATTCATTTATAAAGGCACGAGAATATATTGAATAAGACTGCAGTACACTACAGTCGAGGTGTTATGAAATATAAATGTGTTTGACCGATCGCTCAATTGTATTCACTCGGGTCAGTGGGTTCAGAGAGTGAGGTTATGAGGGAAGGTCAAGCATGGGCCAAGACTTACAGCAATAACAATAGTACAGAGTAACTGGAGGGTGGATATGTTACAGTTATGATATGTGCGCAGATATGACAGTGGGCGAATATGTGTGTTGACGCTACTTCTTCGACAAAGAGAGTGACACGAGGTATTAGAACTCGATTTAAGGTGGATAAAGTAGAACTATATCATAGGAGAGAGAAGATATAGGTAGTATTGGTATATAACACACTACTAGTGAGATAGAGAGACGGTGGAATAGGAAAGAAGAGTGAGGATAATGTGTTACACTACTCAAAGCTAATGATTT
Source organism: Trachelipus rathkii (assembly GCA_015478945.1). Lineage (NCBI taxonomy): Eukaryota > Metazoa > Arthropoda > Malacostraca > Isopoda > Trachelipodidae > Trachelipus > Trachelipus rathkii. The sequence continues at coordinate 18,450 of JABUQX010086398.1, forward strand.
TTGGGTTTACAATATAAAACTAAACAGTAATACAAAGATATATTGAAAAGTGATAAGATGACAACATAAAGATAATGATTAATATAAGAGTTACATACATATATATAACCATGATATAATAATAAATTGATATGATAAACATTTAAATAAATGAAATAATACTAAAGCGGATGACTGTGTAAACAGGAACTTATATACACTAGAGATAAATACAGGTTATAAAGTCAAATGCAGATAGATAAACAGATGAGCTTCATATTCCGCCAGACTACTCACGTGTTTCTGCATGACCTCACACCTCTCGCAAGACTCATTATCAAGAGTAGGAGCTCACCTTAGTGTGTGTATGAGTGGTATACTCTGTATTTGGAGATATATTGTGTGTTATGGAATTAAATGGTATCTGCGGCATGCGAGAGATAATGACATTGATGTGTAGTGAGGGGGGAACAGTCTGTAAAGAACAATAGTATAGTATACATGGATGAGTTGGAAAAATTTGTTTGTGAAGGTTATTCTGTACGTTTTGTGTAGCGGTGCGTAAGTGGTTTTGTTGATGCTCAGTAATGTGTGAGAATGTATATTTTGCTATCATAGTGCCTTGTATTATATTGTATTAAGTCAAGTGAGGAAACGTGTGATCGGTCAAATGAGAGATAAAGTTTGTGCACGAGATTATTATGTGAGTCTATAAGGATACAAGTACTGTCGTTCGGGTGAGATCGGTGACACAGGTGTTATAATATCTTCCTAGGCTACGCAATATATATTACGGCTACAAGTTTGTGTGATTATAGTTATTTGCATATAATAAAAATTGAGAGATATTGTATCTGCTAAATAGGGTGTTTGGAGTTGAAAGGTAATTCGAGAGCCTTAGAGTGATATAGCAATAAACTGTGTTGAGAGTAGTATAACGATGTGCTCTCATTTATGTCGGTTCTCATCTGGTGATATGTAGGGTGCCTCCTCGGTATGCTGTATGACTGGGTGGTGCAGATAGAATCTCATTCATCGTCGGTAACTGTATGTAGAGTTGTTAGGACCTCGATGAAGGTCTTAGGTCTGTGGCGGATGAGTGTTTATCTAGGGGTGAGATGATGTAGATGGTGCTGATGTGTGAGTTGCGTGGTTAGGGTACTGCGATCTGAGATGAGACGTGTAGAGCGCGCAGTTCGAGATAAAGATATGTATATGATGTTAGATACCGGATTCTATGCATTTGCGTTTCGAGAGCAGTTACAGAGTATCTCTTCGTATAATACAGTGTGAAGATGCGCGTATATGTAGGTGTGTGAGTGTTTATCTGTATGTGTGTGTCGGACTGAGTAGAGAAGTGTATGAGTATATATTTGTTGGTTATATGTGTTTCGTGAGTGATATGGTGGACCTTCGTGCCCCTTGTGAGACCCTTTTTTTGTGAGAGCTGTGCTGTGTGAGCATGTATGGTTATTGAGAAAGTTGGTGATATGTATAGTGTGTGATAGATGTGCTCGTGTATTTCTGGTGTGTGTCGGTGTGCATTAGTTATACTCTCCACTACACTGAATACCACTCAGAATTACTTATCAAGAAAGATTTTGATAATATGAACTTTCGAGTGTGATGTGATCTTGCGGAGAGTATCTATATAGATAGCAATAGGAGTGGTGAGTAATTCATGATAAGGTGAGAGGAGAGGCTTTTCACTATTTCTCTTGAGGGAGCGATGAGCCAGCTACTAATTTGTTGTCACACTATCTCATACTTGTCGTGCGACTCACCATTTTAATGTGAGCTCATTCTTTAAAAATAAAATTGAAAATCACACCTTCTCAATAAACAATAAATTCACTTCAGCACCTCCATGAGGGTAGTAAGAGGATGAATTATAGTACTTCATTAGTAGTATTTAGAGTAGAGTGGAGTCTGTGAGTTGGATTTAGGTTAGTAGGGGGTTTTATGGTGTCTCTAGATTATTAGTAAGATTGTATGTAAATTGTTTAGGTGAGATTATTTAGAGCTCAGTAAATATAAGTTCTAGCCCATATTGTTAGGATTAGAGTGGTATTGGGCATGTTATATGATGTGGTGCTAGCAAATTAATAGTATACAATTCAAAATAAATAATATATATAATTAAATTTAAAATGAAGTGAGTTTTGAAGATATATTAAGATTCTTCATCTCACATTACAGAAATAAACATTAAAGAGGTGAGGAGAGAATCTTCTATGATACAAAGAATAAACATTAAATTTTCTCAAAATTAATTATTATTATTACTTTGTATAAAAAAATATTATATATATATCATCATACTGAATATTGTGTCGTATGATCTTCTAATATTGAGTAATAGTATATAATATATATGATAAACATAATCATATGCTTTTTGAGTTGAAAAGTCCTATATTTATACAAGTATTTGAGACACGTGGTTATAATTTGATCTTTACCTAACTGATTGTGGATAATAATCTTGTGATTTTTATTAATAAATTCATACTATATATCTTGAGTAAGTAGTGTATAGTTGATGCTAAGTACTTTGGCTCAAGTATTTTGTTTGCTCATCTTTATTCGGACTGAGTGTTGTATCTCGATATGCGATTTGCGTTTATAATTTGAGATGGTCACTTGTGTAGAATCATATAAATCATTACTCACTTCTAATATCCATCCTGTGAGTTACAGTTATATCAGAGGATCATTGTGAGACGAGTCTTCAACTATCTTTATATATCTATATCTTATATATATAAGGAAGATATATATAAAATATACTTATTATATTTTTTGAGAAATATATAATAAAATTTTACATTATTAATTTAAAATTTATATTATCTATAATAAATAATATAATTATACACTTACAAACAATGAAACAATTGTAAATCTCATATTAAATTATAATTATTAAATCTTACATTACGTGAGTCAGATAAAAGTATCTATTTAAAAAACTTCTTATTTAATCACATATAATAATTTATCATCTCACTATTTAGAAGGTGAGCATCTATAAATAATTATTATTTCATCTTTTGATATTAATATTTAGTATTCTCATCTTCTCTCCCCTTCTTCGTACTAGATGTAAGTGTTTTCTTTATGGAATAACACTTCATATTTTTTTCCCGTTCTCCAATTAATACTTTGAAGAAATATCACGCTTCTGATGCATGCTTCTACTCCAGCAGTACAGTAAAAAAAGGTACCCTCTAGTCTAGTAATCGGGAGACTTACCGACCACACAGAGTGCAGTTAGGAGGAGAAAAGTGAACTGTTGTATATTGCTACATAAATTGCTCGAGCAGACAAAGGAAGACAATCGTACATACCTCTTTAACCTAGAAATAGTGTGCCCTCTCTCATGATAACTCAATTAACTTATATGATAAAGAGTGAGAAAATTAATATCAGAGTACTCAATCAAAAGAGATCGCATAGGATGGTAAAATTCCCTCTTACCTTCCTATCACTTACGTGTTATACAAATATCACACAGTGCAGGGAGAAACGCTTGTAATCGTTGAGAGTACTTCTGTGGACAATCATAATTTTTAAATAATAAATCTGTTTTGAGATATATCCTAGACTCGCTCTCACTATACCCGTTCTAGGCCTCAGGATGAAGTGAACACAACACATTTTACAGTTGGTTCTTGCTCACACACGATGCAACACATAAACTCTAAAATATTAAACAAAGTCACATTTTATACCTATCACCTCTATACTTTAAAAATTGCACCACATCTATTAATTTAATCTTCGTGTGATAATCTCTTCAGTGCAAAACATCTCAATTTTTTCTCTATATACAAAGTGCAACACTTTGCGAGAGCTCTAGTATCTTCTTAAGACTAAACGACTATCCATCGAACTTATATCAACAAACTTTACAATCTTGTCTCTGAACCTCTATACACGAGTCCAGAGGACTTTAAAACTCGATTATATACACACCTCTCTGCACTAACACACCTTTCTCCTCTCAACAAAATGAAAATAGCTACATCATACCCCGCTTTAAATGCTCAAATCCTTCTTGTAATTGTATACACATTCACAATAACAATTCTCTCACCACTATGCACCAAATACTCTCTCTTACTTCTCCAACCATGTACAAGAATATCATTCTCCTACAATTGAAGCTCTGAGTGTTCCGATTCTTACTTACACAAGGCGAAGGTCATCACTCTCTCTCTCAACACAAAAACGAAGGTAATGGTGTCTCATTTGAATCAAAATGACTTCTCACTCACTCACCTATCTATATATGTAATCCACTATATACTCTATACATTGTAGAGAGAGTCAATTGTAAGATAAGCTTCTGAGTGATATCTTTCTCTCATCCTAATCCACACCTCATAAATATCAAACTCTTTGAATGAAGAGTTTGCCTTCTGAGGATATCAGAGGAGACTCTATAAAATGCACCCCTGTGAGATCTACTATTTCGCACTTCATATATAATATTTCTCTTTTGAGACACCACAAATTGCAAAACAATTCATAAAATGACTATATACATACTAAAAACTCACTCACTCTATTAATCCGTGTGCAACACTCTAGATTATGTGACGGGAGCTTCTCATCACAATTTGAATAACTAAAGGGGATACAGTAGCTTGAACCCAACTCATATATCATAAATTCTACTACCCCCCCCTATTTTGTCAACTGTAACTCGTGGCAAAGACCTCTCATGATTTTTTGTAATTAATAGCAAGCATTTTTTTATCATTGTGTATAATTTTATACTATATTGTTCTCTCTTCGTTTGACTCTGGGGTATCCTGCACCGCTCACTGCCTAAGCTCTTCAAGTTATTTTAAGTTCTCTTTGAAAAAGTCTCTATGTCCTCGGCGAGATTTTCGCGCGACACCGTCCCAATCTAATTGAAAATTATTATTTATAGGTATAAATACACAGTACCCCCTTACTTTTGTTATCTGAGTGTCGACTGAGACTCGATCTTACAGACTATCGTGATACACTCCACTCCTTGCTATATCACGAACCATTCCCCTAACTCAATCAAATATTTAGCTCATTTAATGTTTTTTCTCATCCCTAAACTCTCTCTCCGCTCTAAGTCCATAAAGAGGCGAGGAGCAGTAAATAATGTCGCATCACATAAATAATTCGTAATCATTTCGAATAATATACTAGTTCCAATTTCTCATATATTTGCTAATATCACTCCAACTGAGGAGACGACAGGGATTTTGGGTATAGTTGTGAACCTTCCACACTCACTCCTCTTGTGTCTACTGAAAGAGTATGGCTCGAATCACAGCTCACCTTTAACATACATAATTGATTTTTTGTGAAACCAGATTGCTTCATACTTCGTCCTTATAACAAACTAGAACTGTGGGTCTACAAACCGCCCCTCTTAAAAAATTTGTAACAATTTAAAAAAAATTTATTATATTAAAAATTTATATTGTCCTGGTGATTTGAAACTATTGAGAACTCTCACATGGTATCTCTTCCATATGATTCAGAATTAACTCAATTCTATTTGGAATTTTTCTACTCACCCTCCTTATCATGTTGGTGTAATTTATATATTATTCAAAAATTTACAAAATTAAAATTTATAATTCACTTTATTGGAAATTGCAAGCATCGCATTTCCTTAAACTGATGTCATTGTACTTTCGGTTTTCTTTGCTCAATGAAGGTCAAACTTACTCGTGTAATCGTTCATTTGTACCTCCCCCTTTTATTACTTTTTAATATTTATGATTCTTCACGAAAGAAGAGTCAAAAACCTAAATTCCAAAATATTAAAATTAAAAATGAAAGAGTCACGTTAAAGTTACCCTATCGGACTCTTCACAAAGGAGAGAATGATAATAACAAGCTAAATTCATTTAAATCTATAGCCCTCTCGACGTCTAATCTTTTAACTGTTTGTCCATGTAAACACTATACTACTCTAAAAATAAACTTTCATCATATAACACAATATATCTCTTACTGACTGAAACATTTACTACAAATAATATATAATATACACTTTCTCTTCACTTATACACCTCTTTCTTTCTAATTTGCCGCCAAGTCTTATACACTTGCAAGACCATTATCACTGTCCTTTGATGGAGCTCCCATGTCAGTATTATTTGAGATATTGAGCTCACGAAGCAACTGTCACCTCTCTTAACACAATGTCTAACTCTCTGCGATGTGAGCTCTCGCATATTCATCAACTCTCTCAATTCTAAATACCGAGAACTAATTTGTTAGAACAAAGGTAAAGGTTTATAAACCTTTGGGTAGAAAAAATTGAAGGAAAGCCTTCAATAAATTAAAAGCAAGCTGTCTTGGAGTGGAAGACTCCTCTGGGAAGGGGTCGTCAAATCGATATATGTCTATCATCTCACAGTTCTCTCGCGCTCCACTGAACCCTCTGTATGTTGCGGTACGGCAATGGTATATCTGATAATGTCCGTGACGTCAAATAGAGCACCACAACAACCACTTCCAATAGTATACACAATCCAGAGATTTAGATAACCACACACCTTGCAGCAAAGTTCTATCAATTATTGTTAAAGTTTAGAAGGATGTTTTCTGAGATTACGACCTCCACTTGAACAAACGACATTAGAGAGTCATATTTTATCCACTGCGTATGGGTCATTTTGATCATAACTTTCATCTCCTCCCTCGGACGTGGTTCTACTCGACGAATAAAGAGTATACTACCCTGTCTCAACTTATATATTCTATATTTTCCCGTGTGCCTTATTTCATAAACTCCAAAAAACTTATCGAAAACAGATTATACCAAATCTTAATAGCTTGTGACAGCTTTTTCGTGTGTGGAGTGTGGAGAATTTACCATGTCATAATTTTTTCTTTATTATTATCATATCTGACCACTTCCCAACTCTTAGTGAACCAATGTAACAAATATGTAAACTTATATGGTTATCTATGTATATATCAATAGTGCTACTTATGAGCCGCGATTGAGATATATGGTACCTAGAACACCTTTGTAGCGCTATAAAATAGTCGTTGGAGCTACTTACATTGACGCATCTATTTCTTATTAATTATAGTTAAAATAACTAAACTATTATTATCTTAATAATCATTTTCATAAATCAAAAATTGCCAAATTAAAATTTATTATTAGTAAAGCTTCAACCACTGAGCCTGGTAAGTACACCGTGCACTAAAATCCTAGAGGAACTAACATTGCCAAGATAAAACTCAAACTAATTAACCCTTCACCACAATAATAAAAATAGAATTTTGAGATAAAGGAATCCGCTTTTTCCTTTAATGGGGTACTTCAAATCCCATTCACTTCTATACTTTAACCAATATCATTTAATAATTATATCATAGGATGATATCTTGTTTGTAAGAATCTTTCCCACCTGGGCTTACTGATATAACGCCCCTCACAACAATAGGGTTAGGGGCTGGAGCCCCCCTCACTATTCATACTATATTTCTCGAGTTAACATAAAATTATATCACTCGGATTTCTCTATCTCATATTTTCATGTACTAAATCCTATCTATTTTCATACTCTCCATTCCAATATATCACAATATACCACCATAAAATTATATGTCCTCGCCTATATAATAGATTATGTGAGTAGGTTAATAAGGTGCTTAGTGAGTATCACATAACGCTATCTCAGGATAAGAATAAAAAGTCCAAGTATAAGGTAAGAAACATGAACAAACGTCGATAAACGAAAGCTACAAATGACCTTAATACCTAGCCTACCTTCTGTTAACCATATATATATTAAGTTAATTAGTTAGAGTAATAGCTCGTCACAGACATGAATATATTATATCCAACTACCTCCACTCACACAGATAGTGACATATCATTGGAGATACAATATATATATATATATATATATATATATATATATATAGTTGATATATATATTACACAAACCTCTTGCCCAGAAAAATTCCGTGAAATAACAACTTCCGATACAATAACCGGTCATTATCCGTATTATTTTTCTTGGTCTTTTGAGAGCAAAAAGTTTGAGACAAACATTCCTTAATTATACTAAAGATATAGAAACTACATTTTCTGGAATTTGTTTTTCTTGTGGGTTCAAACTCAGAGAGTTACTTTAATAAATATATAAAGCATTTTCAAGAGCACCTGAAAAGAAGTATTGTCTTAGGTAACTCGCGCGCTGAATGGCATGTCACTTTGGAAGGTTTTCAAGAAGCGTGCTGGCTTCGTCTACACCAAAGAGTATCCAACAGTGTATTAGGGTTTGATTATAGGACTCAAAACTGCCGCTATCAAAAAGATCACCTTCCTTTTCACTATGTATACATGTCATTTGACACCTCTCCTCCAATTCGTGCAAAGGTGTCCAAGTTTTGACCCCATTTTGACCTTCATCTTTATTTAACTTGATCAATTCAGAATACTCAATATTCATTAGCTCACAGTTATCCGAGAACGAAATTTAAATTAATTCTTTCACTAACCAGCATCTCTAAGTCCCAGAAAAAAAAGAATACAACTGAGTTTCTTTTTTGTGCATTATCTCGTCTAACAAGATTGATAATTATACATTCCGAGTTATTACAAATTACAATTATAAGTAATTTCTATGGAATAAAAATCACGTCATTAACGAGAAGAGTGGATGTACATTCCCTTGTTTGTCTCCATCAATGTTTTTGTAAACTGTGCTATATTGATCTCTTTTACAATAAACTAAATTAGTTCGTTCAAACTCACAGTTATTTATCTAGTGTAGTATAGTATTTCTCAAGATTTCGCGCTATCTATATCACTATGATCAAGTTTAACAACTTTGTTAATTAAAACGTATCAATCATAATTAAAATTGCAATGTTCTTAGTCCTTAACTAATTTTACTTACTCGTCAACCATCGGCACGCTTTATTTTCCCTCATCGTTCGACTAAATTAAATTTCACTGACGGCGCGGTGTGTTGAAAATACTCACTCTCTTCTAAACATCATTCACTGCATCTTCAACAGTAGACTCTGTCTCTTAAATTGCATTCCCGAGCGAATCAGCAAGTCTTCTAAGGATTCATTTATAATGCCAGTCTAAAGTAGCCAATAAATAACCATTATTTGATGAGGCTTTATTTATTCAACGAGCTTCCTATCATTTTTATAGGTATATCATCGTTCACACTTCCCTTTTGGAAAACGACATAACCGACCTAATTTAGGGCCCTTTTGGATCTTTTTTTATTTCTATATATAACTTCCACGCGGCGACATTGAACAACCTTCCTCTGCTCTGTCTCTAAATTGTTGATCTTTGGACAATAACTGTGCTAGGTATGTCACATTAACACTATATGCCTTTCTGACACACTTACAGAAATCCCTACTAATGACTTCGTGTCACCCTTCTTCACTATCTTCAGTAAATAATTAGCAAAAAAGAATTCATAGCAAATTTTTTTTGATTCCGTTTCATGTCATTTTTGATAAATGCCATAATTTTATGTATTAACTCAGCCCTCTTCCCTCCTTTGTGTGTTGTCTCTCCTTGTTAAAAGTGACCAATTAATCTAATATTTGTGAAACTAGCGGTCAGACACAGAGTTTTACTATATAATATTGTGGCGTTTCTTATATAGAATAGTCCGTACAGATTTGAATTAATCCGATTCGCTACGGTTATGTGGTAGACTGCGGTCTCTCCTATTATCAGAACCACATAAGAATCTTGTGTTCGCATAAATCAACTTTCAAATCGTCCTTAATTACTTCGTGTCGTAAATCTTAGGAGCGAAGTGTTGAGTTATTATTACTTTTATATGGTAGGAGAAATTCTTCTGTGATGAGTCTTTATTATTTCATCTATTTAATTTCTCACTCAGCGCCTATCCTCTACTTTCGGCTCGTACAACCGCTTAAAGTATCATACTACAATATAGTCATAATCAACAAACAGATCTCATGTATACAAACAAAATCAGTGATGCCTACCTCACTATTATACTTTTTGTTTACTATATGATCCTTACACTAATACAAAGCCTACTACTCTATAAGAGAGTCAGACTTCATTTACAAGATAACACGTTATATGCATCTCACACACGCCAAATGGGAAAATTGGGTGGGAAGAGTACACAAAACAGAGTATGTGTAGAAAATTTTAATTGATAGCAAACCGATCAAATTGACCAACGCATACTACTTAAAATTACAAAGATTTGATTAAAGAACATTTTACACATCAATAATAAAAATAAAAAGTTAAAGAGAAAAAGTAAATAAAAACGCAGAAATTAAAGGAATAATAATTCATTATAGTATAAATGTCTTATAGAGAAAAAATCTCGTCATTGTTGAATTAGAAATTTCAATCCAAAAAATAAGTCACGTCATGTTATAATATATTTGAGAGCCTCGATCACCTAAAACACATTGAGAATCATCTTTTTAGTATGTTTCTTAATGAACACTATAAGTACACTGTTAATTCACAAACGAATGTAGTAGTTAAAATCAAGATTTAAAAATATTAACTAAATCAAAGGTATGTTTTTAATACCAAAACACCTTAAATACATCATTTAACGAACTTCGCCCCTTAGAATCGATCTTACTAGACATAAATAAATATTATATATGTACACACCTCTCTTATGGGGGTTAGATAATATAATTGTGATAAACTATAGACGAACTGACAGGTTAAAAATATTCCTGTTAATTTATATAATAAATCTATAACAATTTATTTAAATAATATTAAAAAATCGTCTTAATAACTGATCACGGTGCGAAAACTTTGAGTCAAAAAATTGACCAAATTAGAGAGCCCATTCACTTCTGCCACACACAAGACTATTTTTTGTCACAAATAAACTTATTTTAGTAGTCTTTTTTATAGATTTTAATTTTACTAAATAATAAACTTTACTAACCACTCTCACCTTGTGAAGAGTATATTGTATGTCACTCTCATATATAATATCTAATATCACTACGAACTAAATAAAACATATATTAAAATACTTTATTTAATTTACTATATATACTACAGTATTTATACTATTCAAAAGCTCACCACTATCTCACCTTATTCAATCAACATCACTCAGCATTAATATACTGTATATATATAATATATATATACCTAAATATCTATCTATCTAATCAATCCTCATATCAAAATACATTTCACTGATATGTTATAATAATTGAAACTTTACTGAAGAAATAATCACTATTATACTATATATATCTAGTGACTATGTACATCCATAAGAGTAATTTGTGTGTTATGCGGATAGTAGAGACTACCAGATTAATCTGCGTCAAAGTTTAGCGATTTCCCGGAGCAGTTTTGTGTAACATTCAACTGATTATCCGCAACTCTAATAATTTCAACTTCGTGCATGAAATACAAAACTGTACCTAGTGACCTTTGCGGAAATCTAGATTTTCCTCTGGATCGGTGGAGGCAAGTTAGATTTCCCATAGACAGAGGCCTTACCTCTGTTTAGTAATATTAATTAGTCTTCCCTCTGAGAGTACACCTTGCTCATAAGTTTCCAAATGGCTTCTGGCTTTCCTTTGTAAAAGCTAGATTCATTAAAAAAACAAAAGCAAAGTTATTATTGGAATTCGTTTTGTTATCGAAAAACCTTTGTGTTTTTCAATAACTGGTGACCAATCAGCCTACATACCTGCACACTTCCTGGCTCGGTAGTATTTATTACTATAATACATCAATATCAAAATAAAATAATAATTATTATTCATTTACTATATAATATTATTTTCATTATTCTATTTTATTATTAAATTAATTTATTTACTTATTTATTCATTTATTTAGTGTATCCAGTATAAATAAAACTCGCTTTCTCCGTATCTCGGCATATCGCATTCAATATTCTCGGTCAAATTATTATTTAATTATATATTTAATATTTATTCTTATTAATTATTACTATATTATACTAACTATTTAGTGAAATTATTATTATTATTATTATTAGCTAAACACGTATGATTATTATCTATATCTAAAATAATATTATAACTGTAAAATATAGTCATTATCAGAAAATCGTAAGTAAATGATTCTAATAATATTACTTATCAAATAAATATTGTTATTACCTATATCTGTATGTATTATCTTCGAAATCTCGTGAGACAACGATGTTTTCGTTTCTTACATCTTTGTGTCAAATCTCCTCTGAAAAAATAATATTTATCAGTATCAAAAATCATACACTAACATTGTTCACTCAACGTGGGTACCACATTCGGAAAATTTCCGAGACAATAACTTCGAGCACAAATGAAAAACTTTAAAATTAATTTCAAATATTATTACGCATATTCATATACTCATGTACTAATGAATTAAGTTATATCACACTTAGATAAAACATCTATTGGAAAATAAGTATCTTCATATAAATTATAAATAAACAACAAAACTTTTTTCATTACCAACACAATCACTCAGCACTATAGATAAAGTAATCTTGCGATATTCATACTCGAGCGAAATAGTCGGGCTTTTATACTTAACCAGGCCATAAAAATCTACACGAGTCAAAAATAATATTTCACTTCATTCCTAATACTAACTATTACTATACTAATGCCATATTACCCTAGTCCACACGAAGACCCACCGGGTATATATTTACATACAAGTTTATATTTCCACTATTCATGGCTACCTTCAACGATATCTAGCCGAAATGATTGTAGACTGAATCGTAGTCTATATTTGAATCGCGATCTCAGTGAAGAGCAAAATGTAGAAATATATTCCTTCTCTCACAGGTATCATATACCACTTAGGCCCATAGAACAAATGAAAGAATTGGGTTTGAACATATATTCCTCTAAACCATTTATATTCATCCTCACTATACATTATTTCTCAATCATAGTTTAGTGTTCTAATGAGTGATATAGACATGATTTGAGTCCATACTAAATCCTACCTAATATATACTAATATACCTATATATGAACTTACTAATATTATATATATAATATATATAATATTGTATATATACTATTTCTGTATATATATATTTACATATGGTGTGGCCTTCTTATTTATATAATATATATTTACTCCTAAAAGAACATTCTTATTGTTTCTTTTATTATATATATAGTACAACTTTGCCACTCAACTTGTATTTTCTCCGTGTGATGGGGCAATATCCGATCTTAGGCTCTTCGCGGTAGGATTTCGTATCGAGCTAACACGTCTCTCCAATCCAGAGTGTGTAAGAACATGTTTATTTTACATAAATCAATGAGGAAGCACTCATAATAACAAAATATCCTTTAGAGATAGACAATATGCTAACAGCGCTGCCTAAAAAGAAACATAAAAAAAATTTAATAAAATCTACGACAAAGGAAGCAAACAATAAATTTACAAAACTCACTTCATATCCTATAACTGAATTTTTGTTAAATAATCTTTTACAATATATAGTTTTATCTCTTACATGGTTGTGCTCAAGCATCACTTATAACAGAAATTAAAAGTAGTAAATAAAAATCTTTTAAAACAGATTAACAAATTTTGAACTCTATTTGATTTTCAAATATTTTAATACGAGAAATTATTAGATAAAGATTATATTTATAACTCAATATTGTCAAAACTATCTTTAGGTCCTATGAAAATTAAAAATGAGTTTATTATTAAATAAAAAAAAATTATACAATAAAATGGATCCATTTTGCAAATAAATCTTTAAAATTATATTAATTATTTATTAGAAAACTTTTAAAATGTATGAGTATTTTATCTATTGATTGATTAGAAGTTTTTAGTGTAGAATTAGGTAAGTTAGTAATGTATATTAATATTTAATATATGTTTAAAATTTTATGTTCCAATAGCGAGGAGTATGTTCAAATCCCGATATAATTTAGAGCTTAAGTAAAAAAAAAATGACAAATAAATAAAGATAAAATACACGGGAGTGAATAACGTTAGCGTAATATTCCTTTATAAAGTGAATAGTGGATAAAAAAATATAAAGTGTGAGTGAGCAAATATAATTTTATATAAAATATATGAATAACTATATTATATACAAATCAAAAGTCCGGAACTAGTAGAAAAATTCTCATATTATCTATATTATATATATATTATTATTTAATTAATATTATTCTTTTTTTTGTAATAATTAATCATAAATCTTATTTAATAGTAAAAGTATCGATTATTATATAATTATTATTATGATCAACTAAAATTTTTTTATATCTTTTATTAAAAAAGGATAAGTGAAATACTATAAATGACCCTAAAATTATTTAATGTAACACTATTTATAATAAAAACTTTAAGAAAAAAAAGCCAGGAAATATTTCACCAATAAACTTTACATTGGAAAGACAGAAACTAGAAAATAAGAGTAATCACCAAGATGAAGTAAGAGTAAGATATCATAAATACAAAAGAAAATTGAGCACACTCAGAAAGAGAGAGCAAAAATACAATTTTATATGATTTAATTCTTTTGGTAGTTCGGGAGGAGTTATGAGAAAACAATGCTGAGGGGGTAACACAAAAATGGAGAGGGAAGAATATATGAGACATACTAAGTAACTATCCACGTGTAAGTTCTAGTATTTTTCACGAATGATGGACCAAATTAAATTAAAGGAAAACAAAGGACACTCCATTTCAGAAAATGCAAAAGTAATACAAGAATTGCAACAACGCAAACACGAGTGGAAACTTACCCATATATATATTTGTGTGACCGAATTTAAAAAATTAAACAAAAATCCATTAAAATAAAACACGACCAAGTGTAAAAGTTTTCTTGTGCCAATTGGAATATAAATGAACTCTTTAATTATTCAATACACTACAAACATACAAATATATGGACACTTTACCAATCACAAACTGAGGACAAATCTGTGTGAAGAACATAATTTATTGACACTATATCGGATAGCACATACAAGGAGTATCAGCAATAATATTCTTTAAAATGAATCCACTGCGTTTTTATTATATATGTAAAAATCAATATGGGGAAAAGTGAATGGGGAGAGAAAATGATAGACCATTTCTAGGTGAATCACTAAAACCATAATTGATGTGTAATAAATATGGAAGGAATTGATGAAATTATATTATAGATTTAACAGGATACACAAAATAATGGACTTTGGCAGCGTGGATATAAAGAGATTGCCTCTTTGATCGAAAACGTGAAGGAACAATATTTTATATTTAATATTATAATCTGAAAGAATAAATTTGATACATAAATGTAACACAAATAAATTTAAGATATCCTCCATTTTTGTATTGAGGAGATAAACATTAAAAGTGCGCTTTTACAGATAAATACCTGTGAAAGAGGTCCACTGCCAGTGAAAAGAAAAAGGATACTTCTAATATGGCTAAAACTAACTAACAGGATGGACTTATGATATGAGATAGGCTCTAGCTCATCAGGGGTAAATGTGAAAGGTGGATTTTTGGTTGCGTAGGTTATAATGTCGAACTGAATGCTTCGTTTATATGCGCACCACATGGTATATTAGAAACACTATGGGCTGCCAGTAAGAGCAGCAGCGCGGTGTTATCCTGTGAGTAGCTCAGTGGAGAAGCAGTTAGTTCTAAAAATATACGCACAATCAAAATCTAGATTCTTCATATATTATTTCTTAGTTAATGGTCCGCAAAATATTTGTAAAAAAAATCGGTATGTGACGATAAGAGAAGAATGATATTATCTGATCTTCCTCATTCTGAGTTTTCTCATGATAAAAAGTCCTCGATTAAGATACTGGTGTGAGAGAGAACTCATTCCCTATGTCTGTGGTGCGAGATGCTAGTGGATATACTCTAATATTTATAAACCATTATTGGAGAGAAGTTACAGACTGTATATAGTAAAACAATTTGTATCAATAATTTAAATAACATACAAAGTGGATATAATCTACGAGGAAGTTATAGATAGATCTTTGAGATAATCACACACATACCATTAGTTTTTGCCCCGGAAGAGTGAGAAGTGGTACATTGAAGGAGTATTATGTCTGAAAAATCAATGTGCATCCTTAGAGTGGGATAAAGTGAAAATTTGTTTCCATATAGATGTATATTATAAATCTAATGGTATGAACTCTAATTATATTTATGAGTGACAAAAGTAAGATTCGAGAATGCTATGAATAGAGTAGGCGAAATCGACCGTGTAAAGCGATAGAAATATGTGAGATAAGGTTTGATGACCGACCATTAAGATTTAAAAAAAGGGCACTTTATACTCCGTATGATGAATATTAGAAAATATTGTGGTCAAATCCTACACTAGAGAGTGGTTATGCGATTTGTTCTTAAAATTTCAGAGCGGATATGAACACGTCTTTTGGTAATCTCAAGTTGATTGCGTGGGGTTTATGAAGGTGGTTAACAGTTCTCTAGAGAGTTGTTATTATGTGAAGCGTATGGTGTGAGAGAAATAGCTTCTGATCAAGACTCCCACTTTTAGCTCTATGTGTTATGTTCACTAAATTTTGAGGCTCCTGCAAGAATTAGGATATTATTAGTTGGGAAATAGAGCTTTCGTAGTGGTATTACACTATGAATACAATTACTCCATCCTTGGGTTATTGGCATGTGTCACTTTGGAGATTGGAGGGAAACCGAATTACTTTATAAATTTGTAATATGTTCATCGGAAATGAATTGATAGTAGATAGACAGCGCTAGAGCATCTGAGTCGTGTGATAAGAGTGATCTTACAAAAAAATGATATGCGAACTTGTGGAATGATTCGTGCTCGAGAGTAATTTAAATTTCGGTAGTGAGTTGATTGCAATAATTTTCTTGGTGAGCCTATTCAGCTAGTAAGCTCGTAGTCAAATGATATCATAAGAAAGAGAGAAGTTACGATTGAGAGGTGCGTGTTGTAATTTTGGATATGTTTTGTGCGATGTCCATATTTTTGCATGTAACAGGAAGGTGAGTTATTTTGTTCGACGCGCAGATTATGTGCGGTTCTTTTGATCTAAGTTTAAGTATGCTCTTTAACGGATCACTTCAATAACTTCTTGCTTCTATGTGGTGCTTAGGTTCTCAGCATATGTAAGCGTAATACATGCGCCATGGTTTGTGATACGTGGGTTAACACTTTCTAAATTTTGTCTTGTGATAATCTATTTATATGTTATTAGTTAAATTCTGATGAAGCTTGCGCTATACTTTTAAATGTTTTATACTATATCGTTTGAGTGACGTGCGAGTTCGTGTAAAATAAGTTCTTATTCTTGTCTTAGGTTTATTCAATGCCGTTTCAACTGTGTTTGCTGTCAAGCACCTTAAACTATAAGGTTAATAGTACTCATGAGTTTCCGCCTACATATTATAAATATTAATGACCCTCTTACTTTAAATCCCTTTTGGGTGGCTGAAGGGCTGAATCTTTAAAGACGATAGTACAACCCCACGGGTTGGAGGAATATTTTTAAAATTGTTTCTGGTTTTCAAGGAAATATTATACAGGTCATAATATCACACATGCACCGAACGGGGATGAGCGTTTGAAATATAATATAAATCTACCTGTTTGAATTCGATCTGTTAGCATAGTAAATGTAGTATATATACTTTAAGTTAGCTTGAGTATTTTTATGATATAAATTAACAAATTTATCTATATAGTATTTCTAAATAATTTACCGTTTTCGCCGAGCATTCTCCTAAGTCATTTGTGATTTATTGTTTATAATGTAATCTTGTGATAATATTTATATCTTGAATGTCCTGCTTGATTTAAAACAAAACCTTGATGAACATAATTATTTTGAAGTTAAAATGTTTAATCTATAGTTATTCAGAGCGAAGATTTAATTGATGTTATACCAAGATACAGAAGAGGATCCCAATTTCTCACCATGTTTGTCCTTTCGTGAAGATTAGAGATGATCGTGAAGATTTTTTGTGGAAAAGTTTCTTAATAGTGAAAGAAAATTTTGAAATTTTTGTGATCTAAATTATAATATATTGTTACCTTTGATGAATGTTACCTTTGAAATTATTTAACTAGTTGAATATTTTTAGACTGTGACAAGATGTGATCTAATCACTAATAATATTTATTATTGGTTAATTTATACATTGAGTATGTAAAATAAGATGTTATATCACATGAAGTCGGCCCTGAGTGGTATTCAAAAAATATGATAACAACACTCACCGATTTAGGTAGAGTCTTGGGTGTTAGGTAATACCTACTACCCTGAGTGGAGATGTTACATGTGGTGGAGGAGAAGATCGAGATGATTTGCGTGTTCTGCAATCAGCTATAACGACATGTACTTTGTTAATGTCATGTATCTCATTAAAGCCATGGGGTGAGGAATGTTGGTGTGTGTTTCTCATTGGGAAATTTAGGACAAAGGTGTGATCTCTAGATCTATTATCTATACAGAGAAAGGTAGGAGTAAGTTTAGTTTTTACTAGCTGATGTGATAGGGATTGGAGATAGGGATGTCCCGAGTGGATGAGAATTTAGTAAGGAGTGATTGAGTAAAGGACTCACTTGAGATAGATGAGGAGGGTGTTAAGGTGAATGAGTAAGTTAGGATATCGGGGTAGTAATTAATCAAACTTTAATATATATTCTATATAATAGTATTATATTAAAATGTATTATACATTTTAAGGGGGTAAATACCAGGTGGAAGGAGATCGAGGAACCTGATAAGCTGGAAGTTTAAGACGGTGGATAAAAGGTAAATTCGAGTCGAAATAGAGATAGAGTGGAGGTGTGGTTATAGAGGGAAAACCTATTAAATAATATTACTCTAGGATATGGAAGGGGTATAAAAGGTTGGAGAAGTAGGAAGTATATTCGGAGTTGAGGTAGCTAGATGCAGTACTACGCTGAGGGAGGCTGGAGATTTGAGAGCTAGATGAAGTAGTGAGGTGATGTGGATGTATGGTTGACTTGAGGAACAGAGGGGAAAATTGAAAGTTTGATGATAAAATGGAGAAGTAGAAGGAGGTGGGGACAAGGAATGAGGTGGTAAAGGAACCGGTGGAGGGGTTTGCAATAGAAAGGAGTAGGAGCTTCCCTTGGAAATACAATTAAGTGTGAGGAATAGCAGAGGAAGAGGAGGGAGAGACAGTTTATTAGTTGTATGAGGAGTTTTAGGAGGTGAGTTTCTTAGAGCGGTCGGGTTCTTAGAAGGTGAGGTAAGGTCCCGCATTGTGGTTCGGGTTAACAGAAATGAGAGGAATATAAGGAACATTATCAGCTCCTAAGTTAGGTATTGAATTCATATAAAGATTTGTTCAATCTCTAATGGTACGTAATACTAGAATGATTATATTTGGGAAGTCTTGTAAACAGTTGCAAAGGCAACTTGTTGATAGTAGATAACCAGCTGGTTTAAACTGAAAAGGCGCGTACTCATATGGGAAAAACTTTGGTATTGACTATAAGTCACCGTAGGCTTTTCACTTGATCCGTTCTAAACCAATACAAATAACAAGTACCATTTTCTCTTAAACCTCTAATTGGATAGAGATTTGTATTTACCTCTAGTACCTCTATTGTTATCTATTTTGCATGCCATTTCTGTGATGTGCATGTCACGCACGTGATATAAATGAGATGTTCACAGACCTTATCTCGAATGAGATTCGCACTTCCTCCTGAGTAGCTGTGTTCGATCGTATTCATGAATAGTCTTGTTTTTATGTATGGTGCAGAAACATTGAGTATAGTGGATATACCTATATATATTGTGAGGTGAGATAACTAAAAGGTAGTTCTTTATAAAATTAGTAGTATATAACATTATAGATATAATCACAGAGGAAGTAACAAAACCTCTATAGTGTAAGATATTTGTTACCGTAGATATCTCCTCTTGATCTAGCGATATGTGAGTACATGATTGAACACGATATTCTACTCCCAGATCACTAACTAATTGAGAAGAATTGAGAATGATCGGAGACTTCAAGCAATAATAGAACGGCAGTGTAGGGTATCTAGCAAGAGTAACATTCTAGAATCTCATTTGATTTATTTATCCTCCAATGTGCCTAATGAGAATATGTGGCGTTAGTTATTGATGTTTATCTCACTCCCCTTTTTAAATTTTTATTAATAAATATCCTATGAGCTAATGTGATCGCCTACATTTTGAGTGTGCACTCTCAATTATATTTTATATTTTCGTTGTGAAGTTAAATTATTAACACTATTCACACATTGATACGAGTTTTTATATTCAGAGGTAATCACACGTCCTTAAACCCATAACATTTCTTTCAGAATATAAAGTTTAATTTTATCTGGTTTACAAGATATAAAACTGAATAGGATATACCTTTTTATCGGTTCTCAAAATTTATCCCACTTATAGCCAGTGATAGTGGCCTAAAAAGACAATAATATAAAAATAAAGTAAAAATACATAAATTGATCCAGAGGAAGAAAATAAGATTTAATTTAGTTAGCGCGAGTGAGCGCGTGTGAGACGCTAGAATATGTTTCATGTTAATAAATCGTGTTATATAGTCTCTTCCTTTTCTCGCGTTAGAAATTTATTATGGCGACGAGCACAACCTCACCCATCAGAAACTTATAAACCGTAAGCACACACAATCTTTTCTAAAATCCAGTATTCACAAAATATTGACTATCTCACATACACCCGAGAGTCAACATATTCTAATACCCAGAAAGAATTATAGCATAACAAATCCGTCCTTCTAAACACTGATATTAGTCAAAAACTATCTTGCGTAGAGTGTTCAAATATATGAAGAGAATTAAACACTCGAAGTTTAGTAACAACATATACAGTAATACACATCAAATGCACTTTGTGAGCTCCTTCGATACAAATTTGAATTACTAGATTATATTTTTCAAAATATCACAATACTACTGTAGAATGTTCTGGTGGCTTTTGACAGCAATGCCTCAAAGAGTACTGGGCTAGTAGTTGAATTGTCTTATTAAATTCCATAAGTACGATGGTTTAATATTGTATTTAACCTAATAGTCGAAGTGCGTTTTTCCTAAGCATCTATCACTCACCAATGCGCTCTCGTATGATGCTTGAAATTCAAACCCAACTGACAAAAATAAACACAAAAACCGCGCACGCATAAACTTAGTGCTGATAAATCATCCTCTTTAAAAAGGTGCAGCCTCGCGAAGATAACAATATTGCCAATAAATTATTATAAGTAACGTGTGTGCACTACCTTAAATGAAACTATAATATACAAACAAAGTCCAGGAACTAGTACGAAAATCACTCAAAATATATAAATTATTAATATTTTTATAATCATTTTTGTCGCTCTTTAATCAATAAAATTCTGCATTCTTCAAAAGGCTATCATATTTTAAAAAAAATTTACTATGCTCACCAGGGTGATAAACTATTCTTTTTGTATATTTAACTTATTACTATATATTTATATTATTATTAATGGGTATTATTACTACTATAAAAACTTTAAAAAAAAGGCCAGGAAACTCATTTCATCAAACAAACTGTGATGACATTGAACAAAGAAATGAGATAGAGTATATAGTAAGGATCACAAGTGAAAGAAAAAATAAACATTAAAAAGAAAAATATTGATCGAACACGAATCTGAAGCAAAACTAATAATTTAGTGACTTTACATTCAGTTATATAGATTCGGAGGAGTATTTTGAAAAAAATATATCTAACAGGGGGATATACACAGACAGTAAAAATTAACTCAAAATCTCGTTGTTTCATAAAATTTAAATAAAGACATCGCAAAGTATATACTTTGAAATATCAGAATTAATAATGTAAAAAAAGAGGTAAAGAATGAGAGTGCAAAACTTAAATAATTAGAGATTGTTGTGTCACCAGAATTTTTAAATAAATTCAAAATAAATTTAAATTTAAATCGACCGAGATGAGAGTGTAAAATATAAGCTTTTCCAGAGCAAGGAAAATGTAATATTTATAAAAAACCAAACAAATTCAAAACTTACAAGATCACAACCAACACTCAGAGAGATAAAGATAGAAATAAAAATAGACACATCGGTAAGCACATTCTAGGAGTGGCAGAAAAAAGTTTAAGAATGAAAACACAGTCACTCCTATTCGGTTATAGTGTATATAAAAAAAGGGGAGAAAAGATAAAGGAGGTATAATTGATAGGGAGGAGTATAGTTCCCCAAGATGACATAAGTGATGGAAGATCCTATTATGTGAGAAGTAAAAAATTACTGTATTTGCGAACTAATAAGTAAGACCTTAACTATTTAGAAACATTCACAACTAAAGCAATAAGGATCTTCGTTGGCTATCGTCGATTATGAGAGAGAAGACTTATTTTGGAGCGAGATCGTGCAGGAATAGATTTTTATTTTGTGTCTATTATCTGAAAGATAGCAATTGATATGCATGAAATATAATTATAAGATTATTCATACTCCCATATACTCTATCACCCTTGTATTCATCTATATACATAGCTATTTACA
Organism: Trachelipus rathkii; assembly: GCA_015478945.1. Classification (NCBI taxonomy): domain Eukaryota; kingdom Metazoa; phylum Arthropoda; class Malacostraca; order Isopoda; family Trachelipodidae; genus Trachelipus; species Trachelipus rathkii. Next base: position 41,006 of record JABUQX010086398.1, read on the forward strand.
CGATATCTCAAATCATCCACTGTGAACTCATGAGCTCATGAATATCTTATAAAAATTTATTATCTTATATTCATATCCCTATATAACTTCAGAATTACCATACAGACATAAATTACTAGAAATCAAATACTTAGTCATAAAATTAATAATTAATAAAATAAATATAACGTATATTCAATAAAAAAAAAAAAAAAAGAACAGATATAATATCGTTTAATTAAACATACATCTATTTATATTTACACTCACATAAAAATACTAGTGATAAACCCACTAGAAAACTGCAAATTAAAATATAAACACACCGTTCTATTAATTTTATTATATGGTATATATCTCCATATTTTATCAAAACTACTATCACACCCAATACACCCAACATATACAAATAATGCAACCACTTGAGTCAAATTAATAAATATACACATAAACCATGCACTTAGTATTTACCTCATAATTATAATATTCAAAATAATAAATATTTTATAATTATATTAATAATATAGTTTATTAATATATATATTATAAATAAAATAAATTGATATTTTACTATATTATAAGTTTTACCTTAAAATAATAATAAATACTTTTATATAAATATAATATGATCAGAATAACAAGCATGTAATATACATTAACACATTATATACAACCTATTATCTCCTTTGCATAACCATAAAAAAATTAAAGAAATATTGGGTAATTGTAATCATATAGTAAGTAAGCTATTCATCTATTCGTGTGCTTATATGATATATACTATCTATATATTTTTTTACCCCTTCATATCATAATATATATTTATTACTTACTCATATATATTTGTCGTTATTTTGTATATTAAATGTTAGTTTTAATATAGTATATCCATTATAGTTAACTAACCAATTAATTTTAAAGTATATTTATATATTATATTATATTATATATATATTATTTTTACGTAAAATCAAAAAACTTATCCTAATGATGCCTTATTTATATGAATTATTAGGGCACTCCATGCTCAGCTTGGGTATGACGATCATACACTCGGCTTGGGCTATAGGGCGTGAGAAGGAGGAGGGCCCGTTTAGAGGAACCACTTGGGGTGGAGCGAGAGAACGATGCAGCTAAATTCTCAGGTATAAGACACTACTAGGCAGCTGTTCGTACGCACTACAGACGTTAATGAGTACCTTGGTAGTATGGGTCCTTTGAGCTTACTAATTATGGAAAGCGTAATATCCTCGCATAGGCCTGGGACACAACGGGTGGAAAATAAAATCTGTAGTCACGGTTTCTCCTTTGCCCTCCTTGTGCAGCTTGGTTTACCCAAAGCGTATCGCAGTATTATTCTCGATAGGTTCAAGTGATACGGGACTAGGAACTTATCGTTAATACAATTACGGCAATCACTTAAGTAGGGGACCAGCCAACAACAGGATCTGCCAATAGGTTAAGCCAGATTAAGCAGTAACCTTGGCTGTTAGATTCTAGCATATATATCAGGAACCTCATTCTCTGTGGTTCCGATGACAGGGACTTAAAGTCACCTTTATTACAAAACGTTAAACTGGGAGAGGTACCTGTCAAATTGAGGCAAAAAGGGTTCACAAGGCTGGAAATGGGGTTCACCTTGGAAATTTTTTTTTTTTGAATAGGAAAATATAAAATTGGGTAATTGTTTAAAATATAACATGTTTAAAAATTTTTAGGTTTTTCAAAACATTTAATTTTTGAATATATTTATTAATTTAAAACGTTTAATGATGTGGACCTTATAGAAACTCAAACATAAATTTTTACATTTTCAGATACATTTTTTTAGGAAATTTCAAATCATTTTTTGGAAAGCATTCTAATTTTTTATTTTTCCGGAATAAATATTTTTTACAATAATTTTGTCTATAAAATATACTGCATTTCATAAATAATTATACTAAGGTATATATTTTATATATAATGATTAATATTTTAAGATTAGCAGCACATTCTTTAAAAAACAATTTTTTTAAACAATTTTGAAAAGGGTTCACATGTATGGGTGAAAAGGGTTCACATACTTAAAAATGTATTTTTTTTGTATTTAAATTTAGTTTTATTTCAATTTTGTATATGGAGTTTTAAATTAAAATAAAAAATGTGAACAAAAAAAATTAGTCTTTTATTGGCATTTTTTTCTGTTACAGATGGTCCAAAACAATACTAACAACATGAATTACTTAAAGGGGGACATCATTTTATAATTTCAAAACCAAGAACTTGAAAAGGGTTAATTGTTCTCTAATGTATTACTTGTATAAGTTTTTATACAAGTTATTAAACAATTTTCCCCCCCCCATGTATTGTGGAAGCGCCATTTGGCCCCAAAAATTTTTTAACCTTTTTGCAAAATGTTCAAAAAAGTTAACTTCATAAGGGAAAGTTTTTTTTAATTTTTTAGTTTTACCCAATAGTATTTGTTATGAGTGTACGGTTTTTCTTATATCATTTAAAATTTTCTTCATTGAAAGTTCTCAAGAAGATCAAATTTTGGCAATTTTATATTTTTTAAAACTCAAAATGGTGAACCCTTTTCCCCAGATATGAACCCTTTTGCCCCAAATTTTTTTTTGCAAAACGGTTTTGTAAAAGTTCGAAATAGGTATATTATATTTGTAAGAAACGTTTTCGTTCTATTTTTTACTATTTACCCATAGTATTGTTATTGGAATTAAGGGCTTTTATATTATCAATTTATATTTTGTAATGTAAATAGTCAAAATGGAATTTTGGCAGCTTTATTTTGTCTTATAAACAACAGACTTTATATTTGTCTAAAAAACACAAAAAAATGAACCCTTTTGCCTCATTTGACGGTAGTTATTATTATTATTATTATTATTATTATTAAGCAGATGACAATTGAAGATAATTTTCTATTACCGGTACATGAACTTGTCTATCTGTAGAAATGGGAAAAAATAACTCAGTAGTGGAAAAAGTAAAGTGAAGATAAATATTTATTGTTAAATTCAACTGGGTAAAAAGTGGATATTATCATGCATACATAATACGTGCATATGTTTACATATGCACATATCTTGGCCATTATATTAATTTAGCACAGGTTCGTATATGCATATATTATTATATATACATATAGGTATAGGCTGGTGTCAATATCTTAGTGCAATATTTTTGCTTGTTCATTTATTTTGCATATTCATGTGCATATGTTTACATATGCACATGTACTGTATATGTTTATTACATTTATATATTATATATTGCAGAGATAATCTTTTATTTAGTAATTTGTATTACAGCCTTTGAATGATCTCTGTTATCTTTGAATCACAGTCTAAGCATGATGAACATGCAGACATTTGCACATTGCAGAGAGAATAGTACTTAATATTCTCCCCAAAATAGAAATACTCCCCACTGAGATTACTGAGAATGTTGGACATGTACAGAAACCTCCATTATAAAAATTCCATCATAGCTATCATAGCATCATCTGTGTAATCACTTCAGAAAACCATATTGGAATATTGTCCCAAAAGTAGTATTAAATTAAATAGGAATACTGTAGGCTGATTAATAAAAGTAAATAGAATAAATTGAGATTAAAATAATATACTTATAGTATTATTATTTTAACAGACTTCCGAAGCTGGGTGCTCCATCATACCATAAAACCCAGAGCTGGGAGCTCCATAAACACAGAATAAACCCGGAGCTGGAGCTCCATAAACAATCTAAATTCCGGACCTGAGACCTTGAAACTAAAGTCCTGGTCTTTGCCAGTTTACCTTAATTGAAAAGTATTTGACTGGAAATCAGGATTAGTGATTTTTTTTTTTTTTTTAAAGAAAAAATCAATTTTTGTTTTCAAATTCGTGATGTGTTTTTTTATATATAATATATATATATATATATATATATAATATATATATATATATATATATATATATATATATATATATATATATATATAAAACCTGTGTACCTAACCAAACTTTATCCTA
>JABUQX010086398.1:47500-55000 GCA_015478945.1 Trachelipus rathkii
TTATTGGTTGACTGGTGAACAGGTCTAAAACTTAATTATAATTCTTCTTAAAATATTTATTCTTCTTTATTATGAGTTGACTGGGACATTCTAGAGGGGTCAATGCGGCTTTTTTAATTATTATTTTTAACTATTAATTATTATTGGTTGACTGGGACAGTCTAGATAGGCCCATGCGGCTTTTTAAGTATTATTCTTATTTATTATTTGATATTTATTATGAGCTGACTGGGACATTCTAGAGTGGCCAATGCGGCTTCTTAATTATTAATTTTTATTGGTTGACTGGGACAGTCTAAAAAGGACTGTGCGGCTTCTTAAATATTATTCTTATTTATTATGAGTTGACTGGGACATTCTAGAGAGGCTAATGCAGCATCTTAATTATTTTTCAGAATAATAATTAAGAGGCTGCATTAACCCCACTAGAGTGTCCCAGTCAACCCATAATAAATAAGAAAAATACTTAAAAAGCCGCATTGTCTTATTTAGACTGTCTCAGTCAACCCATAATAAATAATAAATAAGAATAATACTTAAGAAGCCGTATGGGCCTATCTAGACTGTCCCATTCAACCAATAATAATTAATAATTAAAAATAATAATTAAGAAGCCACATTGAAACCTCTAGAATGTCCCAGTCAACTCATAATATATAAGAATAATACTTAAGAAGCCGTATGGTCCTTTTTAGGCTGTCCCAGTCAACCAATAAAAATTAATAATTAAGAAGCCGCATTGGCCATTCTAGAATGTTCCAGTCAACCCATAATAAATAATAAATAAGAATAATATTAAAGAAGCCGCATGGGCCTATCTAGACTGTCCCATCAAACACAATAATAATCTAAATAATTAAAAATAATAATTAAGCCACATTGATCCCTCTACAATGTCCCAGTCAACTCATTATAAATAAGAATAATACTTAAGAAGCCGCATGGTCCTTTTTAGACTGTCCCAGTCGACCAATAAAATTAATAATTGAGAAGCCGCATTGGCCCCTCCAGAATGTTCCAGTCCGCCCATAAAAATTAAGAATTAAGAATAATTTTTAATAATAATTAATGTAATTAATGAATAGTATTTATAATAAAAGAAGCCACATGGGCCTATCTAGACTGTCCCAGTCAACAACAATAATTAATAATAAAGAATAATAATTAAAAAGTCGCATTGACCCCTCTATAATGTCCCAGTCAATCCATAATAATTAATAAATAAGAATAATAATTCAGAAGCCGCATGGGCCTATCTAGTTTGTCCCAGTCGACCCATAATAATTAATAATTAAGAACAATTTATTTTTAATTATTAATTGTTATGGGTTGACTGGGACAGTCTAGATAGGCCCATGCGGCTTCTGAAATATTATTCTTATTTGTTAATTTTTGTTGGTTGACTGGGACAGTCTAGGTAGGCCATGTGGCTTCTTAATTATAAATACTATTCCATTAATTAATTTATTATTATTTAAAAATTATTCTAATTCTTAATTTTTATGGGTTGACTGGGACATTCTAGAGGGGCCAATGCGGCTTTTTAATTATTAATTTTTATTGGTTGACTGGGAAAGTCTAAAAAGGACCATGGGGCTTCTTAAGTATTATTCTTATTTATTATGAGTTGACTGGAACATTCTAGAGGGATCAATGTGGGTTCTTAATTATTATTTTTAAATAATTATTAATTATTATTGGTTGACTGGGACAGTCTAGATAGGCCCATGCTGCTTCTTAAGTATTATTCTTATTTATTTTTTATTATGGGTTGACTGGGACATTCTAAAGGGGCCAATGCGGCTTCTTAATTATTAATTTTTATTGGTTGACTGGGACAGAATTTTCGACTCCGACTCCTGGAAAATTGCACAACTCCACGACACCGACTCCGACTCCGACTCCGACTCCGACTCCGCAGCCCTGGTGGGTGAAACAATTAAACCTTTAGTAACTATTGTATTAACTAATAAAATTTTTTAATTTACAGAAATAAAACTCAAAAAGTTCTTTGAAGTTTTTTTTTTACCGATTAGCGTATATTATAAATGCATATTTTTAATAAAAATATGAAAAATTACACTCCGAAAAAAAAGTTGACTAATTTCGGCCTTTTTTTTAGGGATAACAATATCGATGTTTATTTCTGATATTTTCCGATTATTTATATATCGATAAAAATAATCTTCTTTCAATAATTTTTTTACGATTATAGCTTGGTTTTCGTTTTTGCTTTGTGCTAACGCTGGATAAGAATTGCTAATTACCCAGTTTTAGCACGAATTCCGGGCATAATTGACCGATTGTTTACAAAAATTTTGAATCAGCTGTTGTTGTGGACCACGTGGTTTTTGGAATAAACAAAAATAAAAAAAAAACAAAATGGTTTTTATTACAAATAATTGATCAACTATTGTGATGGAGTTTATCATTTGGAAGAAAATTAGATTTAAAGCTAATTTCATGAATGAAACATTCATCAAATCAATGAACTACTACGCCGCAATCTTATTTTGTTTACATTTTTTCGTTGGCATTTTCCTAAAATTCGGGTAAGCACGGGAAAGAGCAACCTAACATAATTTAGGAAATTACAACCTTTCGTTAGCATTTTACTAAATTGGTGCCAAAATTGACATAAACGAACGACATTTCAACATTTTCCTAAATTTCGTTAGCAAAGGTGCAAAATCGAAAAACGACCCTATCAACGCTTCTTACTGTCCCTATATTTCTTATGTTATGACTTATGGAAATTCACGCTATTAGGTAGCGGAAATAATTTAACTGCCTGACACAAACCACAACGTGACCGCCCGCACAGTTTGTTGTACATAATGTAATAGTATATCTATCAAATTTCTTTTAGCTTATTGCAACTATCTTTTAATTGGTGTGACTCTATATTTTTAAAATTTTAAAAATCAGTTACAACCTTTTTTAAACTTTTGTACGATTATTAATAGCATTGCTCGCTGTTGATAATTCTTTAATGCACAATACACAATAGTCAAAGTACATTTTATTTTATAACCAGTTTTATAACTTTTATTTTATAACCAGATTAAAAATAAACAACTTAAAATGGCTACAAACAAATTCAAAATAAAAAATGTACGTCTTTTATAATAAAATTCAATTCATTAAGTTTTCCCAAATTTTTGTGTGAAAAGTTTAATACAAAATTGTTTTTGGGAGTCGAAAAGGGTCGGTTTTTTTTTTAGCATCGACTCCCGAGCTCTGAACTCCCAACTTTTTGGGACCATCAACTCCCGACGTCCGACTCCTTACCCTTGAAAAATCCGCTCGACTTCCCAACTCCCGGACTCCCGATTCCCATCCTAATATAATTAATGTGAAATTTTTTTTCCTCTATATACAAATCGAATGAATTACATAAATTTGAATGTTCCAAGGTCCAAGTCGATGAGGAACACATAAAATTTATCGAAGTAATTACCTATGTGACCTATTAAAAATAAGGTTGAAGTTTAGTTTCAGTGAAACATTTTCAATTTCTATTCTTAAAGAGACCAAGAAAAACAAAATAAATGTAAATACATCAGAGAAAGGCTAATTAATTTAGTAAAACACTTCTGTATATCAAAAATACCAAAAATCTAAAAATTTAACTATGAAAAGTTGTACCTCTTATCATACATGGAGTATACTATTTTTTATATTGATACATCAATAGACATAGGCCTATATTATTAATAACAAATCGACTCACTCATTAATTGATGGGAACGAAGAACAACAGAGTCCCCTGAGATAAATGTTTGCTGCATGATTTAAAAATATTTTCATTCTGTTTGATATGTAGTCTCATTTTATTATTGACGGTTGCCAATATTCAAAACAGCACTCTCCATGTTCGATGATTGGCATGTTTTTTTATATTAAAATTTTTAGGTTTTTGGTATTGTACAAAAAGCCTTTTCATATGTTTATTTGACTTATTACATATGATTTTAAATTGATTTTGTGTTCGTAGCTTCTAGAGAGTTGAAATTGAAAGCTTCAATGGAACTTCAATTTTTACTAAAAATAATTATTTTTGTAATCAAACAGGCCTATTAAATTTAATGTTCTAAAAAATATGTTCAAAAATATTTTTTAGCACTACATTATTAATCCAAAATTATCATTACTTTTTTTTTTCTTAGTATTTTAATATTGAATAAGATCATTTTCCTGAAGGTAGTTTTATCACTAAAAATATTTCGAATGAGTCGTAAAAAACTTTGAAAGCGTTAATAGAGCAGAAGTTAGTTAGTTGAAGTGGAGTTTCCCCAATTTCTTTCATTGGAATTTTAAAAATTTGCTGCAATACTAAATAAAAAAAAAGGGAAATATTTAATAAATATATTCAGAAGGCTTTGGATTACATTTCCATTCTAAATTATTTCAATTACAATGTATCAAGGATTTTTTATTTTTGTTTACAGGTTTTTTATTTGGAATATTTTTATTAAAAATTTTATTATAAAATGATTTGAAATCTGAAATTGAAATTGAAAGATGAAGAAATAGACTTGGAATACAACTCTTATCAACATGATCCTCAGGTGATATATATATATATATATATATATATATATATATATATATATATATATATATATATATTATATATACACATATAATATATATATATATATATATATATATTATATATATATATATATTATATATATATATATTTTATTTAATAATATACCAACCCAAAAAGTTAATAATATATATTGACTGGCTGGGTTGGGGGTCCCAACTACAACTTATTTATGCAACAATACAAATACTCATGCATGCCTCAGATTTTAGGTGTATATTTGCCCACTCTCCTCCCAGTTCTGCAAAGCAAGAGGAAGTTGATGATATATATATATATATATTATATATATATATATATATTATATATATATATATATATATTATATATATATTATATATATATTACAGTGATGGGCATCGATACATCATCATCGTCATTTCGGCAAAAATCGGCATATTTTTTCCAATCGTCAATCGTCATCGGCAAAATTTCGCCGATTATTTTGCTGATTAATTGAACAAATTGTACAGAATTATAGAAATAGTAGTAAAACCACTAATGCATAACCGGTCAACCTGTTTAATAATTTTATATCTATATATATATATATATATATATATATATATATATATAGTATTTATAATATTATATATATATATATATATATATATATATTATATATATATATATATATATATATATATATATTATATACCCCCTTTTGCTTATCGGTATGTATGACATTCCCAGTGCCTAATGGCTTCGCCTTTTTCTGTTATGCGTTTCAAATCCTCCCTCATCCTCCAGACAACATATCAATATACACATACTTATATCCCCCACCCTTTTCTAACATCTTAACAGACATCCCTATCCCTTATATCCCATACGTGTAGGGAGAAAAACTTGCCCACATCGTATGTCTGCGTGTCGTAGAAGGCTACTAAGGACGGTGGTAGTTAGGTTGGCCTTCCTACTCCACTTATTCTTTTTGCCAAGGATGCTAGTCCTGCTCGGAAGAAGGTTCGTGAATCGCCAGTAGCGCCCCTTCTAATCCTTCGGCGACAATGTAATCGAAATCTATCTGTATATGAAATGTCAGAGAATAAATGTTGAGGAGATGAGGAGAGAGGTGATGGATGTATTTAGAACGGGCAAATTTTGATTTTGCTCGCTGTGACTGGAAACAAGATAAAAGGAACAACGGTGAAACATGAGTGGTGTGGTGTGGTGTGAAATGTGTGGGGTTGGTGTTGCTGTGGAAAGGAATAGAGGGGGATAGAATGATTTGCAATTCTGATTGAGTGAGTTGTGGTAAAGAGCTATGTAGATTTGTGTGTGTGAGTACTGAAGTCTAAAGGTTAAATTTAAGTTTGAAAGGTCAAAAATTTGTGTGGTTGCGACATAATGAATCCATCTGAAGGTAATGTTGAAAAGCAGTACGATTTTCTGGGATAATCTAATGATGTTTTGGAATGGGGGGATAGGAGATTCAGTTCATTTGCCCATTTCTGCCCATTCAAGGATTTTTATTTTACAGTTGTCACAACCACCACTCACGAGGCAGAGCCCTATTCAAGGAGGGGTGTAGTTCACTCTCAAAGTTCACCCTCTAAGCGCAAATTGCGCATATGAGCAAAGACGCAGGCTCTAACTTTGTTAAATTTTCAAGTAGGAAATTAGAGTGATTGGATACTAAGTATAATATCAGAGGTAGTGGGAAATGAAGGAAGCACCACAAGCAAACTAGCCTGGAGTTACCAATGTCACCACAATACTCGTGCGCAGATACAAGTACCTATTGTGGCTACCGAAGGCAAATCGTAAAGGTGGTGATACGTGAGTGATAAGTTCCCTCGAGCAGTTTCCGCTGCGGTACCTATAGGATAGAGATAAAGCCCCAACATCGCCTCGCAAAGAAAGAGGGTCAAGTTGAACTGGAAGTACTAGAACAGTTTATAGCCTTTTTGCCGCTGACTCACCATATCCAAAAGCCGGGTGAAACCAGAGTCCCCCCCCCCAGATATGAGAGTAGTACTCCAAACATGGGCGGATGAGACCTTTGTATACGCGGAGCAACTGAGAAAAAGGAGGAAAGTCTCACAGTCAAAACAGAACTCCAGTTCTTTGAGGCCGAAATACAACCGTTGTGATGTGGACAGGTTTCCAAGCACATTTTTTTGTTCATTGTTAAGGCCAGGATGTTTAATTTGTCGATAAAGGAAGAGACGACAAAACGTTCGAAGAAGACAGGCAAAGTTAGAAGGTATTTTGAGAAGGAGATTTGTAAAGTTGGGTTTTAAGGAATTGAATTTCACAAGGTTATTTCTATCCATCAGCGAGGATAAAATCGGAAAGATTAAGACGAGAGGAAATTCCAGAAGTAAAAGTGGGAGTAGAATTGATATGAATTAACGAATGAAGGGTCGAGTCATATCGGCATACGAGTGATTAGAGTTAGAGGTGGCAGGGGAAGGTCATTAATGAAAAGTAGGAAAAAGTAGGAGATAAGACAGAACCCATGAGGAACACCATCCTATGGACGAAAAGAAAAAAGAGTCGAACCATCACAACAGCCGATATTGAGGCGATTTGAAAGAAAGCTAGAATATAAGTAAGCAAAGAGAAGGAGGAAACCCAAAGGAGGGGAGCCTTGGAGAGCAGTGACGCGTGCCATACTCGGTCAAATGCTTTGCATAATGTCAAGCGCCCCACCCAGTCTCCCGTTAGTTCTTTAAGAGCGAAAAACATAAAATCGTTAGATAGGAATTTATCGCAGTAGACTTCGTGCAACGAGAGCGTACTGGCGATCGGAGTGATTTTCCAGATGATCTAAGAAGGAGAAGGAGTTTGAGAAAGGTTCAAAGATTTAGATAGAATACAAGTGAGAAGTTAGAAGGATCATAGTTAGAAGGATTAGAGCTGCTTCCTTTTTTCGGACA